>JAJMZS010002967.1:0-95823 GCA_023807205.1 Isotricha prostoma | reverse complement strand
TTTGTTACCTTAATAATAATTTAATGTTTTGTAAAAAATGATAAAATTTTTTATATTACAAATATATTTAAAATGTTATTCTATTTTAATATGTCTTTTTCAATGTTTTTTTATTATTAATTTTTTTTTAAGGTTTTATAAAGTTTTTTTTAAGTATTTTTAAAAATATTTTGTTTTTATTTTTTTAATATTTTCAGTTTTTGTTTTTTTTGATATTTTTTAACTTTTATTTAAATATTTTTCTCTGCGTTATTTATAATAAAAAAACAAAAAAACAATTTTATTCATCTATTTTTCAAATTTTGTTTTATTCTAAACTTTATTATGAACACTACAAAATAAAGCTAATCAGAAGCATCCTAAATGATTTTTACAAAGACAAAAAATGGTACATGCAAGATCACAAAATAAAACATGCTATAATTAAATACAAAAGATCAAAAAAAGAGGAAAATGCAATATCTTTGATGCTTAATTTGTAAATATACTATTGATCTATTGATTAATCATCTTATAAATATGCTAAACCTATCGTAATGGGTAATGCAAACCAAGGAACACTTTGTAAATATTTTTATTTATAAAAGGATATCCTTTAAATAATATTAATTTAATTTAATTATTTAATTTTATTAAAGCCTTTTCGAAGGTTAATAATAATAATCGAAATATTAATTTAGTTTAAATTAATAAATATTAATAAATTTTATTTAAAGTTATTTTTTTTAAGTATATTAATTATTATTTTTAATTTAATAATTTTTTAGCTATTATTTATATATATAATTCTATTATTATCGACTTTGTTATGGAGAAATTTTCTCTGTCTGAGATAAAACAGCCGTCTGATTTGTTCGGACGTGAGATATTCCCAGAATGTACCTTTGAAAGTAAGTACGGCAAATTAACCATAAAATCTGTTATCGTCCCGGATTTTTCCAATGATGAAAAAGGTTTTAATAGACTGAAAGAGGAATTTAACAATATTAAATCATTTATAACAGAAACTAATTTAGGGAAAAAGGGCGAAATTTCATGTTTACTTTGGGACAATGAATTTAGTACTGCAGATGGAATTACTTTACCTAAATGTATTTATGGCTCTCAAACTTTCAGTTCATTTATTGGACAGTTGTGGGTTAGGGGGATTACAGAATTATTAGAAAATGGAAATACAATTAGTATGACAGCATTATCTGCAGTTTGTTTTAATTTTTCCGATCCATACAATCGTTTTTGGATTAAGTCAATGGAATATATGGGAAACGCTATTTCCTTTAAATTATTAAGGTGTGCTGGTGTTTACCTGTACTGTTTGGGCTGCTATTTATCTCATAGACAACACTGTACTATTACATATCGTTTTTATGAAGTTTATAAAGGCATACCTACTTCTAAATTTCCTACTCATAATCGTCTTTCTTGGTCCATTTTTATTGGTCAAAAAAATGCAGAATTATTAGATTCTTGTGAAGAATACTTTCCTATTTTTCTTTCAGATAAATAAAGAAGATCAGGTTTTGTATTCTGATTATTATATTTATTTTTAAATTTTTATGAAAATTTTTTCATAAAATAAATTGGCTGTAATTAATATTATTATATTTTTTTATTTTATATTTAAAATATAATTTTTATCTTAATTCAATATAATTAGTTTATAAAATTTTATTTAATTATTATATATTTTTTGAATATATATTTTGTTCATTAAAGACAATTTCATAAAATAAATTAATAAGAACATAATTTTTTTCAAAATATAAATATATATATAACATTAAAATAAGAAGAAATAAATTAATAAAATTCAAATTCAAAATCACATCTATTAATAAAATAAAATTCAATTTTTATTATTTATAATAATATTTAAAATATTAATTGCAAATAAATCTCAAAATGTAGAAAATTAAATATTATTTTTTAAATATTTAATAAAAAAAATTTAAATAAAATGAGTAAAGCAGAAGTATATTTTTTTGGTCAAATAGATGGTATATTTGTTGAAGTATTTTTAGAATATAGAAAAAATTGGAATTTTTATCCGGAAATCAAACAAATCAAACACAAATTTGTTATTTAGATGATGTTGATTTTGTTTGTTTCGCTCATCCTTTTTATTTACATTTTACAACAACAAGTTATTTTGGTTGGCCAAAAATAGTGGCAAAAATATGAAAATTAGATGAAACAAATACAATTGATTTATTGTCATATGGAGGAATGAATTTACCTACTAATTCTTTTAATTGAAATTTTTTTCCATTTTTTACAAAGTTATTTGTTGATTGTTTTAAAAAATATATTGAAAATATTTTTGTTTTGATTTTTTTTTTAATACTTTTAGCTTTAGTTTTTGTAAAAATTTTTTTTTGTTTAAATATTTCTCAAATATTTTTTAAAACTTTTTTTCAACTTAATTATAAGCTTTTTGAATTCTGTATAAAGGACTTATTGTATTTTTTAAATAATATATATATACCTAATGTTAATCATATTTTTTTTATAATTTAAAAATAAATGTTTTATTTAAAAATCATTATTTGAAATAATAATAATCTTATTTTATTTAATTAAAAAAAAATAATAATTCATATTATTAAAAATAATTTTTATATTCAAATATTTAAACTTGATGATTATTATATTTTATTATAAATAAATTTAAACAAGATAAGAAGAGAAAAAAATAATTAATTCACCTATACTATTAAATTATTTATCCTTAAATTCTATCTTTATTAAGGATTTTTAAAATATTTTTTCATTAATATTCATTTAATAAATAAATGGATCAAAGTCATTTTTTTATTTATTCTTTTAATGTTTAATATATTTATTATCTTTCCATTGTCCTTTTAGATTTTTTTTATTTTTTTGAATAAAAATTTCCCCATCACCTTCTTTTTTATCATCTTTCCAATATCCTATAAAATAATTATTTGATCTCTTATAAATATATTTTCCTTTTCCATTTTTTTTATCATTTTCCCATTTACCATCATATTCATCTCCATTTGCATATTTATATATTCCTTCTCCATTCTTTTTATTATTTTTCCATTCTCCTTCATATTCATCTCCATTTGCATATTTATATATTCCTTCTCCATTCTTTTTATCATTTTCCCATTCACCATTATATTCATCTCCATTATCATATGTCATTTTTCCTTTTCCTTCTCTTTTTCCTTCTTTTAATTTTCCTTCATATATTCCTTTTTTAGGAATTTTTATTTTACAATCAATTTCATTATGAAAAAATTTATCATTATAAAAATCCTCAAATGATATTCTATTATCTTCTTCATAAATTAACATTTTTTTGATTAATTCTTCTATATCTTTATTTTCTTCAATTTTAAATTCTAATTTATTCTCTCTTATTGAATTAAGAAGTTTAATTTCATTTCTTTCTGTATAAGGATATTTTCTCAGTAAAATATAATAAATTAATATTCCTAAATTATATATCATACTTTTTTGACTCATATTTCTGTTATTTAAAAATTCAGGTGCATCAAAAATAGTATTTTCTTGATTAACGGTTAAACAGTCTTCATTTTCAGGATTAAAAATATTAAAATTTGCTAATTTATAATTAATTTTATTATTTTTATTGGATACTAGAATATTAGATAATTGTATATTTTCTAATATTATTTTTTTATTATTTAATTCAAAAAATACATCTTTTAATTGTGATAATAATAACCATAAATCTTTAATTGAAAATTCATTATTTTTATTTTTTAAATAATTTTCTAAATCATAATCTAATAATTCCATAATTATAAAAATTGAGTATTCCTCTTCTATGATATCTATAATTTTAATATAATGTTCAGAATTTAATTGTTTTATTTTATTTCTATTTTCAAGAGATATTCTTCTTTGACCAATAATTTGTTTAATAACAAACATTTCATTTGAATTATTTTTTTTTGCCTTAAAAACTTTATTACTTAAATTTTCTACAGATTCATATTCATTCCAAACACTTCCTCTATTTGACATTCCTATTTTTAAATATTTTTAAAGGTCTTTTTTTTAAATTTGAAAAAATATTTTTTTTATTTTTTTTTTTTGAATAATTTATTAATTTTAAAACATCAAATTTCATTAAGAAAAAATATATTTAATTTTTTTATTTATTATCACAATAGATAATAAATTTTAATTATAATTTATTTTAATATATTTGTATTAAAATAGAATATTTAATAAAAATTTCTATAATATTTTTAATTAATATTTTTAAATTTTTCATTATTAACTAATTTTATTTATATATTAGGTTTATTAACATTTCTACCATCTTTGGAAATTTGTTTATAATCAACTAAATCAATCATTTTATTTTCAATATCATCTAATAAATGTTCTCTATAGTTTTTAATAGTACTAATTAAATTTATAACATCATTTTTAAATTTAATAAATTTAGAATTAAAATCATCAATATTAGTAATTTTCAAAATATCAGGAATTTGTTCTTGTTCAATCATTTCATGTAATTGATCAGATTTTTGATCAAGAATATATTGATTATGTTCATAAAGTTTTTGTTCATTACATTTAATCATATAAAAACCAAAAATATAAGTATTTTTTAACATTCTATGACAATCAATAACAGTAGCAACAGCTTCATCAAGAAAAGCCAATTCCAAATAAGGAGTATTTTTTTCAATTTGAAAACGTTCTTTATAAGATGTAATTTTTTCATGTAATTTCTCAGCAAATTTTTGTGATTTATCATGATTAATATATTTATCAAAATAACTAATATATTTTTCCAATTCGAACTTAGTATCATTTTTCATTTTTTCTTTTTCTTTATCAACTTTATTAGGATCATAAAAAGTACATTTATACCAACTACTTCCATGTTTCTTCCATTCACCTAAACAAATCCAACAAAATTCATATCCACATCCTCCAGCTTCTTTTCTACAAGTCATATGATTACATCCTTGATTTTTTTCAATATATTTATGACAATTTGGACATTGTTTAGTATTTACAATTATCCATTTTGCATCCTCACTTTGACTTTTATTTTTTGCTTCCCAAAGTGTTATCATTTCACAATCACATGGACGATGTGTTTCTCTTAAACATTTAAAACAAAATATTGTACCACATTGACATTTAATTTCTTTCATTCCATGACCAGGTACTCTAATACAAATACCACAATTTGGATTTGGACACCATTTAATATCAGAATTTGATTCTGTATAATTTTTAATTAGGAATTTATTATATTTATCTAATGCCTCTTTATTATTTTCAAAACATTTTTGAAATATTGATTCACCTATTATTAAATTACATTGTTTTAAAGGACATGGAGATGCTATTAATGTTAAAGGATCTTCTAATCTTGATAATAAATATTCTGTATAACAATCTTTACATAATGCATGATTACATTTTAAAGATATTTTATCATCTGGTTCTAAATCTGAGAAACAAACTAAACATGTATTTTGGGGGATTTTATTTTTTTTATAATATTCATTTATTGCAATTCTTGCTTGAGGTGAAATTTCTATACCACATTTTATTTTATTAAGTTCTACATTTTCAAACCATACTGATTGTAATTTTTCAAAGTTCCATTGATAATTTATTAACACAATTGTGGCTTCATCACGAGGTAATGATGATAATTCTACAAATTCATCTATTTGTTCATTTCTTTTTCTAACAAATTCATCTGGTTTTAACATTTCATATTCAAATGTTTTATCTGTATTTATTTCATCATAATTATCATCTCCTTGATAATCATCATAATCATCTTGATAATCATCCATTCCATCTTCATCAGACATTTTAATTTAGTTATTTATTAAATTTATCTATGGATTTTAAATATTTTTTTATTTGATTATAATTTATTAGTAATTTTTATTACCCCTTTATTTTTTAGAAAAAGTTTAAATAGTAATAAAAATTAGTAATAATTTAGTAATTAGATTTCTTTATTTTAAAAATAAATATATAATAAAATTGAAAATAATAATGAATAATAAAATAAATTTTATCATAAAAAATAAAATAATAAATGATAATAATAAATTATTCCATATAAAATTTTTATAATTTATTTAATCACCCTTATTCATATCATTTCCAATTTCAATTAAATTTTCTTTAACTTCACCATTATCTTGATAAACACCTTTATTTTTTTTAACAATTTTAACAACATGAGGTTGATAACCATTATCATCATTTCCACCAGTATTATTATAAATATTATTATTACCATCATCACTTCTATAAACATTATTAGCATCAATAGTTAAAGTAGTAGTATTATTTTTTTTTCTTTTTTGCATTTTAGAAGATATTTCTCTAACATCACTTTTTTCGTCATCAGAATTATAAACTTTATTTAAATTTTCTCTATTAGCTTCAGCAGTTTTTAAAATATCAGCATTAACCATTTGTAACATTCTACTAAATCCATGTCCCATTCTATAATTTTTATCATCTCTTTGTGGATATTTATTCCAAGGAACATATTCTGCTGATTTATTATTTAAATTATTTAAATAACTCTCACATGCTGCACATTGGAAGTTATTAAGTGGTTTTTTTGCAATTAACCAATTTTCATTATCTTTTCTATTAAATGTATCTGTTATACTTTTTAATTGAGTATCTAATAATCTTATTTGTTTATGTATTTCTATTTTATCTGCAAATCTTTTTGAACAATATAATTTTACTTCTTCTATCATTGATTTTAATGTATTTTTATATTGATTGAAATCATCATCATTTGGTGTTCTTTGTAATTTTTGAAGTATGTCATCTATGTTACTTTGAATTGTGTCTATGAATAATTTTATTTGTTCAAATTTTTGATTTATTATTTTGTTATTATCGTTAAATCTTATATTATCTACTAATCTTGTTACATCTATTAATGGAGAACTTTTTTTATTTGAAAGTGCATCATTTTGTAATGATGTTACTATTTGATTAAATTGACCTGTTAAACTTTCTATTTTTCTTAATATTGAATTTAATTCTCCTTTAAACTTTTCATTTTGATCATTTTGAGTATCAAATTTAAGTTCATTATCTTTTGAATTTTCTTCTAAATATCTTACTTTCTCAAGAAATTCTTTTATATCATCTTTACCAATTTTTGATTTTAAATCATTATCAATTTTTTCAAAATTATTATTTATTTGATTAGCATTTATTGCATTTAATTGTATTTTAATTATTTTATCTAAATCTTGAATTTTTTTTTGCATTTCTTGAATTAAAGGTGAATCTTCATTTAATAAATTTTTGAATTTTTTATTATTTTCATCCATTAATTTATTCATTTCTTCAGTTAATTGATTTTTTAATTGTTCCAATAATTTTTTGACTTGTTCATTAGATAAACCATTATTTCCTTGACTTATAGGTTGAGTTTGAATAGGTTGAATTTGAATTTGTCCTCCAGAACTATTTTTAATTTGTTCTAATAAATTATTAAGTTTATTATCAATATTTTGATTATTTTCTTCAATTGCATTTTTCATATTTTCATTCATCATTTTAGTTGCATTAACAGTATTAACTAAATTTTGTATATCTTGTTTATTTTTAAATATATCACCTTCCATTTTTTTATTTCTTTCATCAACTAATTCAAATTTTTTAAAAACTTTATTTTCCAAAGCAGTAATTAATATTTTACTTGCATCTAAACTACCATCACCACTATCTTTAAACATATCATAAATATTAAAATCTTGAATTTTAACTTTAATATTTTCTAAATCTTTTTCTATATCTCCTATTTTTTTTCTTATTTCTTCATCATCTCCTTTAACTATTATCTTTTCTGTTTTTGGATCTCCAGATTTTTGAGCTGTTGATCCTTTTTTTATTAAGTTTTGAAGTTCGAAAATGTTTTTTTCATTTTGTTGAACTCTATACATTAATGTATTTAAATCAAAATTATTATTATTTGGTTGACCTCTTCCCATATTACTTCCTTGATTCATATTATTCATATTTCCATAATTTTGATTGAAATTTGGATTTTGGTTTTGATTGAAATTTGGATTTTGATTAAAATTTTGATTTTGGTTTTGATTGAAATTTTGATTTTGGTTTTGATTGAAATTTTGATTTTGATTTTGATTAAAATTTTGGTTATTATTATTGTTAAAATCATTATTAAAATTTTGATTTCCATTAAAATTATTGTTATTAAAGTTATCATTATTCATTTGTTGTTGTTGATTTTGATTTCCTATATTTTGGCTATTATATTGAAAATTATCATACTGAAAACCTAAATTTTGATAATTATCTTTAACAAAATCAGTATGAAGTTCAGGAGGTTCTTCATATTCAGGAATTTCAGTAATTGGAACTTCTAATTTTTCAGATATTATTTTAAAAGCTTCATCTCTTTTATCAAATTTAGATTCAAGATAATCAATTTTTGATTGTAATTGTTTTTCTTTTTGAGCAAGCTTAAATAATATTGTTTGCAAAAGTGAAAATTGAATACAAATATCTGTATTAAAAACTTGACCATCAATGTCAATCATTTTTTTTATAAGTTATTAATTTATTATATTATATATTAAAAAACAATTATATTATTTTTTATATATTTTTTTTAATTAATGATTTTATTTATTAGACAATGTCTAAAGGAAAAATTGAAAAAATACATTTATATGCTTTAATAAAACCATATGATATTAATCTTGCTCTTACTTTTTATCCTTTTGAAACTATTGGTTTAGTTCAAATTTTTGTTGAAGATACAATTCGAAAGTTAAAATCAACTCCTTATAAAATTGGAAGAATTGAAAAAAAATCAAATCATGCTATTTTACTTCCGCAATATAAAATTAATGAATTTTTATGTGAAAATGAAGAAATTATAGTTTATTCTCTTGAATATGGTTTAACAAAAACTAAAATATCAGGAGAAAAAAAAATAGAAGATATTGATGAATTATATATTGGTAAAAAATTAAAAAGAAAAAATGAAAATAAAACTCGTAAAAGTTCAGAAGATTTAAGTAAAAAACATATTAAAACTAAAAAATATTCAGATGATGATAATAATGAAGATGATAATGATAATAAATCTAATAGTTCAAAAAGTTCAAAAAGTTCTAAAAGTTCAAATGAAGAAGAAAAAGAAGATGAAGAAGAAGAAGATGAAGAAGAAGATAAAATTAAAAAAAAAAGAAAAAAAAGTGAAAGTAACTCAGATATACAACTTTAAATAAAATAATAAATAAAATATAATATATTATTTAATAAATATAAAATGATAAAACAATAAAAAAAAGAATAATAATAAAATTAATATAATCATTAACGCAGTAACAACAAAAAAAGATAAATAAAAAATTAAAAAAAATATATATATAAATTAATTAAAATTCATATTCCCAAATTAAAAATTCATAAAATAAAAAAAATTACAAAAAAAAAATGAAAAATCCTCAATTTGATAATGTTAGAGTAGGAATTCGTGTTCGTCCTCCTCTTCCACGTGAAACAGAAGAAGGTGTCCCATTTCGTTCAATAGCAATAGTATCACCAGATCATAAATCAATATCTCTAGCAGAATATTTAGGAGCAGAATTAGATGAAATAGCTCGTCAACGTGAATGGGTAGAAAAACCACAATTATTCCAATTACATCGTTTTACCTTTGATTCAGTTTTTGATTTAGATTCAACACAAATTGATGTTTATAATATTACAGCAAAACAAGCAGTTAATTCAGTTTTAGAAGGTTATAATTCTACAATATTTTGTTATGGTCAAACTGGTACTGGGAAAACTTATACTATGGAAGGTTTTACTTATAGTGCACAAAATGAACAAAGAGGTATTATTCAAAGAACTATTGAAGATATTTTTACTTATATTGAACATACTAGTAATCAGGATACTAAATTTATTATTAGAGCTTCATATTTACAAATTTATAATGAATCTATTTCTGATTTATTAAAACCAGAGAAGAAGAATTTACAAATTAGAGAAGATAAAAAAAAAGGAATTTATGTTGATTTACTATCAGAATGGGCTGTACGTACTCCTGTTGATTTATATGCTTTATTAAAGAGAGGTGCTTCATATCGTACAACAGCAGCAACATTAATGAATGATGTATCATCTCGTTCACATGCAGTATTTGTTATAACTGTAGAACAAATGAAAACAGAGAATATAAAAGGACAAACTCATACTCAAATAAAAGTAGGTAAATTAAATTTAGTAGATTTAGCTGGTAGTGAAAGAATAAGAGTAACTGGAGCAACTGGTCAACAATTAGAAGAATCTAAAAAAATAAATAAATCACTTTCATGTCTTGGTAATGTTATAAATGCTTTAACAGAACAAAAAGGTAAAATACACCATGTTCCATATAGAGATTCAAAATTAACTAGATTATTAGAAGATTCATTAGGAGGAAATTGTAAGACTACAATGCTTGCTATGATTAGTCCTGCTCATGAAAGTTTTTCTGAAAGTTTATCAACTTTACATTTTGCACAAAGAGCTAAAAAAATTAAAAATAGACCAGTTATAAATGAAGATTTAAATAATAGAGCTTTAATTAGACAATATGAAACTGAATTGAGAAATTTGAGAAATGAATTAGAACAAAAAAATAAAATGCTACAATCTAATGAATTAGTTATGCAATTACAAGAAGAAAAAGAACAAGCTTTACAAGATAAAAATGAAGCTATTAGAGAATTAGAAAAAGCAAGTAGACAATATTTATTAGAAAGAGAAGAAAAGTTAAATTTAGAAAAAAAAATTCAAATGATGAATTCACAAATGATTACTGGAGGACATAAAATTGAAGAAACTCCTCAATTTAAATCTGCTTTAAAGAATCAATTATTAAAATATGAAAGTAAAATTCAAGAAATTGAAAAAGAAAAAGAAAAAATGTTTGAAGATATTCATGAAAATGAACAATATAAAGATATATTAAATAAACAAAAAGATATTATGATTGCTTTAAGTAATAAATTAAATGAAAGAGATGAATTAATTGCTAATTTAGAAGAACAAATAGATATTTATGATAATCAAGATAATAATTTTAATAATATTTCTAAAAGAATTAATCAATTAGAAGGTTTATTAATTAAAAATAAAATTCCACTTCCTGAAAATATTAATAAAGGAAATTTAAATAAAAATGATATTAATAATAAGAATTATTTACCTTATGAAGCAGAAACTAATATTAAACAATTTGATAATCAACCTTTAATTATGTTATCTCCTAATGAAAAAATAAATGAATTAAGAGGAATTATTTCTGAACAAGAAAATAAAATTAATTATCATGATGTTATGTTAAAGAAATTAATGAATACTGTTAATCCTGATGGAATGGTTGATTTAAATAAACTTTTACAACAAATGGAAACTGCAAAAGATTTATATAATAAAATAAATGATTTAGAGAAAGAAAAAGAACAATATAAAAGTCAAATAAATGAATTAAATAATAATATAAAAGGATTAAAAGAAGAATTAGAAGATGCTAAAAATAATAAAAATGAAAATCATAATGAAGTAATGACAAATGTAATGGGTAATTTAGAAAATTTAATAAGAAATACAAATGATTCAAATACAAAAAATGATTTATTTAAATTGTATAGATATATGAATGATAGAATTAATAATAATATGGAAGTTTCAAATCAAAAACCACCAACAATAAAAAGTTTTAGTAATCCAAATTTAAATGAAAGTAATAAGAATAAAAGTAATACTAATAAAATTTTTAATGATGATAATAATAAAAATAATAATAATAAAACTACTAGTCAAAATAAAAATGTTAATTATAATATTATGGGAAATAGTCCAAAAAAACAAAATCCAAGTACAATTAAAATTATTAAACAAACAATGAGTCCACAAAAAAGTAATAATATAAATCAAGGTGTTAATGAAAGACTAAAAAATAAAAATTATATTAATAAGTTTATAAACACAAATAAATAATAAAAAGTATTTTTAAATAATTAAAATTGTCATTTTATAAAATTCCAAAAAATATATTTAATTTTTAAAAAATTAATATTAAAAAATAAAAAAAAAAATCTTCAAAAAAAAAATAAAAATTTAAACTTCAAATTAAAGAAAAGAACCATTTAAAAAAAATGTCAGGTATATCAGCAATATATTTCCTAGACAAAAAAGCAAAGCCAATAATATTTAGAAACTACCGTGGAGAAGTGACACAAGACATAAGTGGAAACATGCAAAGAAAAGTATTAGAATTAGAAGAATCAAACATGAAGCCAATATTTACAGTAAACAACGTTCATTATGCATGGATAAAACATCGTAATATTTATATAGTAGCAGTATCAAAAAGAAATCCAAATTTAACAATGATATTCTGTCTCTTACATAAAATAGTAGAAATTTTAATTGGTTATTTTGGTCAATTAGAAGATGAATCAATAAGAGATAATTTTGTATTAATTTATGAATTATTAGATGAAATAATTGATCATGGTTATCCACAAACAACAGATACTAAATTATTAAAAGAATTTATTAAAACTGAAAGTAATAAATTAAAAAATGTTAAAAATATTACTTCTGATGTTTATAATAATCAAGTCTCAAGAGCA
Organism: Isotricha prostoma; assembly: GCA_023807205.1. Lineage (NCBI taxonomy): Eukaryota > Ciliophora > Litostomatea > Vestibuliferida > Isotrichidae > Isotricha > Isotricha prostoma. The sequence continues at coordinate 83,140 of JAJMZS010002967.1, read as the reverse complement.
CCTGGTATTGTATATAAAACAAATCAAGCATTTTTAGATGTTATTGAAAAAGTAAATTCATTAATAAGTCATAAAGGAGAAATGTTAAGAAGTGAAATTGTAGGTCAAATAAATATGAAAGCTTTATTAAGTGGAATGCCTAATTTAAAATTAGGTTTAAATGATAAAATATTTTATGAAGTTTCAGGAAGAACAACATCAAGTAAAACAATAGAAATGGATGATTTAAAATTTCACAATTGTGTAAATATGAATAAATTTGAAACTGAAAGAGTAATTGAATTTATTCCTCCTGATGGTACATTTACATTAATGTCATATAGATTAAATACTCAATTAAAACCTTTAATATGGGTTGAAGTAAATATTAATCAAATTACTCCTACTAAAATAGAATATAATGTTAAAGCTAAAAGTAATTATAGAAATAAGTCAATTGCACATAATGTTGAAATTGCTATTCCTGTTCCTAATGATTTGAAAAATCCTATTTTTAAAACTGCAAATGGAATCGTTTCTTATTTTCCTGATAAGGAAGTTGTTAATTGGGGTATTAAATATTTTCCAGGACAAACTGAAATTTATTTAAAATTACAATTTAATGTTCCTACTATTAGAAATGAAAATAATGATAAACATTTGAAAAAACCTATTGAGTTGAAATTTGATATTCCTTCTTTTACTGTTTCTGGTATACAAGTTAGATATTTGAAAATTGTTGAGAGAAGTGGATATCAAGCTTTTCCTTATGTTAAGTATATTACTAAAAATGGTGAATATCAAATTAGAATGGTTTAATTTTTTTTAATTAAGTATTACAATAATTTTTTTTTTTTAATTTTTTTTTTTTGATATTTAATTATACAATAATAGTTTTTATTAAGGAAAAAAATAATTAATTAAAACTGAAAAAAAAATAAATATGAAACTAAATGGAAATAGAATATATGATAAAACATTATTAAACAATAATTATTATAATCATTACAATTATTTTAATAGAAATTCAATTAAAATGAATAAATTAAAAAAAAAAGATTATGAAGAATATTTAAATGAAAAAAAAACAAATAGAAATAAATATCATTTACCAAAAATGTTATATTCAAATTCTCATTTTGGAAAACCGAATTATTCAATAGATAATGCAGAAATAAAAAAAATGGTATTTGATTTAAATAAAGAAATAATTGATACACCTGTTCCTTATTCAAATACAAGATATGAAAAAGATTATATTAAAGAAGCAATAACAACAAATATTAATGAAAAAAAAATACAAACTAGTCATGCAGGAAAGCCTTTAATGTTATTTGATGATTTATTAAATACAGTTGATAATTTAGAAATTGAAGATAAAGATAAAGATGAATATAATTTAAATTCAAAAAATGAAATTGAAAATTCTTCTAAAAGAGAAAATTTAAATAATACTCAAAATAACAATAATGTAAGTAATTCAAATATTGATGAAGATAAAAATGTTTTAATAACAATTAATAAAAATATAAATTCTAATAATAATAATGAAAATATAAAAAAACAAATAGAAAATATTCCACAAATGAAAATGTCATTAGCAACAAATTTAACAGATGATTCAATAGTTCAAAAAGTTTTAGAAGAAAGAAGACATTATAAAGAATTATTAAAATTAAATGAATATGGTAAATTTAAATATTCAAAAGAAGGAGTAAATTATCCTGATGTTATTCCAGAAGGTAAACTTCCTAAATATAAAGGTAATGATAGTTTAGAAAGTCAATTTTTTAATTATTTAAAAAAAGCATCAAATCCAAAAAAAATTTATAATGATATAGGAACATTCAATGAAAAATTTAATAGAGAATTAGTAAGAATTTCTCGTTCTTATGGTAAAGAAGAATCAAAAGGAAGATTTTTAAGAAATCCTTTAATTGAAAGATATCAAAATACAATTCCATATTATGATATTTATAAAGATATTAAATTTATTGAAAATAGATATTTAGATAAAGGAAGATATAAATATAAATTATTACCTTTATTAAATACAAAAATTAGAAATTTTGATAGATTAGGTCAAAAAATATATCAAATGAATTTACAAAAAAGAAATGATGAGTTTATTTTATCAAGTATAGGAATAGATAAATCAAAACTAGCAAATTAAAAAAAAAAAAATATTTTTTTTAATTAAGAAAAAAATATAAAAAAATTAAAAAATTCAAAAAAATTATTGAAAAAAAAAAGTTCTTTTATAATAATATTAAATTGTATTAACTTAATCCAAAAAAAAACTTATTCATCAGCTTCACTATTCCACATGGAAAGATTTTCTTGTAATAAATTAACAATAGACATAGCATCTTTAACTTCATCTTCTTCTTCATCAACACCATTTAAAGCTTCTTTACTTTTATCTAAAGTTTCTTGAGCTAATTTACAAGCTTGTTCCTTATCACCAACAACTTCATAATAAAAAACAGATAAATTTAAAGCTAAACCTAATTTAATAGGATTTTTATAATCAATATTATTAGCAGCATCTAAAGCAGCATTATAAGCAGAAAGACCTAAATCAGAATATTTTTTTTTAGTATCACCATCAACATTTTCAGCAATATATCTATAATAATCACCTTTCATTTTATGATAAAATACTTTTGCTTCATCAGTATTTGCTTTTGGTAATAAATTTGTATCAATTGTTTCACATATTTTATTACATAAATCTTCTAATTCTTTTTGTACTTTTTGTTTATATTCTCTTATATATTCTAAATATGGTGATTCTGCTTTTTTTGCTTCTTTTGATTCATATGCTAATAATGTTCTTATTGCTTGTCTATCTAAGGATATTGTATTTTTATATGCTATTGATAATAAATTTCTCTCATCTGAACTTAAATCTTCTGATTTTGATTTTACCATTTCTTCAAGAAATGCCATCATGTCTTCATAACGTGAACATTGTTCTGCTAACATTGCTAAGTATACTTGCTTTTCGTATTTATCACTCATTTTAAAATGTTTATTTTTTTATTTTTTAGGTTTTTATATCTTTTATTTTTGGTTTTTAGTTTAAAATTTAATTTAAATTTTTTTAATTTGGATACACTATTTTTTTTTATTTACAAATGAGTTTTTATATTATTTCATTTTATTCTTTAATGAAAATTTATTGTTTATTTAATTAAATTTAATTTATTTTTGTTTTATATTTATAAATAAAAATACTTAAACAAATAAATGACAGAACTAGAATCAGAAATAAACCAAATAATAACGAATTTAGAACCAATAAGTGAAAAAATGAAAGAATCATTTCATTTACCACCATATCATTATGTTGAATTGTTTATTTATTTTAATAATTTTATTGAAGATGAATTATCAATATCAAAAGAAAGTTTTATATCAGCAAATTCATCTTTAGCACAAGTAGATGAAGAAGATGATGAAACAATTGATACTATAAGTAATCAAATTTATAATAAATTTACTTCATCAAATACAGCTCCTTTATTTTCTTTATATGCTTTTTTAAAAACTATTTCAATAACTGATGAATTAAATGACGATATTTTATTTCAAATTTTAGATAAAGATGAAAAAGGTTATATTGATTATTCTGATGTTGAAGTTTTAATTTCTAGTTTTGAAGATTTTACTAATGAAAGAAATGATTGGAGTGATTTTGAACAAAGTTTTGAAGGAAAAAAAATGACAAAGAGAAATTTAAGTCAAGGTGAATTTGATGTTTCTTTAATTAATTTATTTAATTCTGCTGAAGAATTAATTAATAAAAAAGTTGAAAAAAGTTTTAATGCTTGTAGAAATTTTATTAGTAGAAGAAATTCTGGTAAAAATAATAATAATAATGATAAAGATTCATCTGATGAAAAAAGTAGTGAAACTAATAATAATAGTAGAATATTAACTGAGAAAAAAAAAAATGATAAAAAAAATAATAATCAAGGAATAACAGTTTATAATAATACTACAAGTTTAAATTATCCAAATATTAATTATGAAAATTTTGAAGATAATCTTAATATATCAATTGAAGATATTATATTTGATAAAAGAAAAGAAGATTTAATAAATCAAATTAAATTAACATCTTTTTTATATGATGTAACATTAAAAGAATTTATCTCAGAATTTTCACAATATAAAGATCAAATGTTTGATAAAATGAAATTTATAAATGTAATATTAGAAATAATAAAAAAAAAAACATCAAATTTATTTAAAACATCAGTTCAAAAATTAGCATTAAGTATGTTATTTCAAATTATAGATATAAATAGAATAAATAAAGTATCATATTATGAAATAATGGGTGCACTTTTATTTTTAACAAAAGGAACAAATGAAGAAAGATTATCAGAATTCTTTAATTATACAAAAAATCAATTAAATCAAATTATATGTGGAATATTATCTTTATATTTAAATTCTGATATTATAAAAGATTATAGTATATTAAGTGATATTTTTGTAAATGTTTTTGCAAATGAAAGAATAAGAAATTCAAATGAATTATTTCAATGGATTTTCCAAGAAGATAAAAATGAAGATAATAATAATATTCAAGAAAATATTGATGATGATATAAATGATGATTCAATTATACCAAATTTTTCTGAAAATAAATCAGAAGCATTAAAAGCTTTAAATGAAAGATATAATGGAGCTAAAAAAATATTTTCAAATGAATTAGAATCTTTATCAATAATTGATGTTACACATGAATTATTAAATCATTCTTTATTAGGTCAAATTAATAATTTTCAATTATCAAGTTTATTAGAAATATTATTAAATTCAAAATTAGGTGAAGAAAAAACAAAAGAAAGATTAAAAATTAAAAATGATATTTTTTCATTTATTGAAAAATATTTTGATTTTTCACAAAATGAATTAGTTGATATTACAAGTCTTCATCCTTTATTTCTTTTAATGTTCACTGGAACAACAATTGAAAAAATAAGAAGTATTTTTAATATTTATGAAATTAATGAAAATGGTGTTTTTGATGCTGATGATTTAGTTGATTATATTTCTAATTTATTTAAGTTTTTACTTAAAGAAATGAATGTTGAATGTGGAATTACAAATAAAAATTTAGCAGAAATTTTTGTTGAATGTATTGCAAAAGGAAAAGAAAAAATATCTTTAATTGATTTAGTTCAAGGTTTTGAATATATAGTTTTAGAGTAATTAAATTCTTTTTTTTTTTAGTTATTTAAAATTAAATTTTATTATTCTTGTTATATGATAATTTGATTATATAATCAATAACAATAAATCTTAATTAGTTTATAAATATTATAAAATAATTAAAAAAAATTAACAAATAATAATTTAACTATAATGGATTTTCAAATTGATACTGCTTTAATTTCATCTCATGATAGTAATAATACTAATAAAGATCCTTTACTAAACAAAATTTTTTTTTCAAAATATAAAACAATAAAAAAATTAGGAGAAGGTTCTTTTGGAAAAGTATATAAAGCAATATATGATAATAAATTATTTGCAATAAAATTTGAAAAAAGATCATCAAATCACAGTTTATTAGAAAGTGAAGCAACAATAATGAATTATTTAAAATGTAAATACATTCCAAATATAGAAAGTTTTGGACAAAATAATGAATACAATATTTTAATAATGCAATTAATGGATAAAAGTTTAGAAGAATTAATAAATATATATAAAACATTTTCAATAAAAACAACATGTTTATTAGCATATCAAATGATAAATATATTACAATTTATTCATGATAATCATATTATTCATAGAGATATTAAACCAGATAATTTTGTAATGGGAATAAATGAAAAAAATCAAAATTTATATATTTTAGATTTTGGTTTAGCAAAAAAATATCGTTCAAGTAAAAATTTAGTACAATATCCTTTAATAAAGAAAAAAAAATTAACTGGAACTGCAAGATATGCATCAATTAATGCATTAGAAGAAAATGAACAAAGTAGAAGAGATGATTTAGAAAGTGTATCATATGTTTTAATGTACTTTTTAAGGGGAAGTTTACCTTGGCAAGGATTAAAAGTTAAAGTAAAAGAAGAAAGATATCAAAAAATTTTAGAAAAAAAAAAAGAAACTAGTAGTGAAGAATTATGTAAAGGATTTCCAAAAGAATTTTCTATGTTAGTTTCTTATTCTAGAAATTTAGGTTATTATGATGAACCACAATATAAAAAATTAAGGAAAATGTTTTTAAATTTAGTATTTCAAATTAAAGAAAAATTTGATTTTGTTTATGATTGGACCAAAAATGAAGATATTAAAATTAGAGATAATGATAATAATTTTATTGAAGATGATATTTATGATTCTGATGATAATTATGATGATGAATATCATAATTTAGAAAATGAAAAAAAAAAAGATGAAGTTGCTACAAGTGGAAATAATTTATCTTTATATAAAACTATTATGACTGAAGGAAATGGAAAAACTAATGTTAATAGTAATAATAATATTAATGTTATAATTGAAAATAAAAAATGTGTTGGAAATTTTTCTTCAAGATGTTGTATAATGTATAATATAATTTTATTTAATTTTTTTAGTTTTTGATTAGAAAAAAATTTTTTGTAGTGTCATTTTAATAGAATTGTTATTATAATCAAATAATATATTATTTGATGTTTTGTATAATTTATTTTTTTTTAATTTATATAATTTATTTTTTTAAATATAAAAAAATAAATATCATTATCAAAATAAATGTAATTGTAATATCATACAAAAAAAGATTATTTTATATAAAATTTTAATACTTTATATATTAAAAATGAATGTTAAATTCAACAAAAAATAAAAATTAAATTTTAATATCCAGCTTCACGACTTTTTTTTGCAATTTCATCTGCAATTTTTTCAATAGTATCACTATTAATTTCAGTTGTTCCATTTGCTAAAGTTAAAATATTTAATCCTTTTTCATAATTAATTTTCATATATAATAATTCTCTATCAACTGTTAATGGAGAAAAATCAATTTTTACTCCTTTATTTGTTAATAAATTTCTTAATTCTTCTACTAATTGCCTTTCTATTTGTTGATTTTTTGCTGATAATTGAATTTTAATTTGAGGTTTTTTATTATCTGGTGCAGCACATATTCCCATTTTTATTTATTTATTATAATTTTTATTTTATTTTATTATAAATTTTCATATTTATTTTAACAGGAAATGTATATCAAAAACAATTAAATGAAATTTGAAAATAAAAAATATTAAATATCATATATTAAAATTGATTTATCAAATAAACTCAAATTGAAAACTAATATTAAATAAAATCATTCAATACTCTTTTTAATAAAACTCATTTTAAAAATGAGTAAGAAAGGAAAAAAAAATAATTAAATTCCATAATATAAAAAAAATAATAATAAAAAAAAAATAAAAAAATTATTTGTATAAAAAAATAAAAAAAAAATTATTTAAAAATCAAAAAAAAAAAGAAAAGAACAAAATGTCAAATCCAAATTCAGAATGTGATTTTTCCTATCATAAATACGAACTTCTCCCAGATGATTTTGGTCAATATGACTTAAGTTTCAAAATAATTGTAATAGGTGATAGTGGAGTAGGAAAATCATGTTTAACAAATAAAGCAACAAAAGATTTATTTGAAACAGATCACAATGCAACAATAGGTTTTGAATTTTTTTCATTTAATGTAAAAATTGATGGTAAAGTAGTAAAATTACAAATATGGGATACTTGTGGACAAGAAGCTTATCGTTCTTTAATAACTAATTTTTATAGAAATTCATCTTTAGCAATTATGGTTTATTCAATTGATAATAGAGAAAGTTTTGATAATATTGGAATTTGGTTAAAAGAATTAAAAACTCATTCAAATCCAGACGCTAAAGTTTTTTTAATTGGAAATAAATGTGATTTAGAAAATGAAAGGAAAGTTCAAAAAGAAGAAGGATTTAAATTTATTAATGATTTTAATTTAAATTTTTTTATTGAATCTAGTGCTAAAACTGGGATTAATGCTAAAAATATTTTTATTAAAGCTGCTTTTTCATTATATGATGATTATTTAAAGTATAAAGAAAAAAATCCTAGTGATCCTAATAATGTTGATGTTAAAATTACTGGAAAGAGATTAATGGGAAATGAAAATGAGAAAAAAAAAGGATGTTGTTCATAAATATTTTTTTTAGTTTTTAATTAAATTTTGTTATATTAAAATCTAATTTAAAATTAGGATGTTTTATTTTTATTTTTTTTTCTATTTTTTGTTCTCTTTACAATATATAAATTAAATTATATTTTTTTAAGAAAAAAATTAGAATATTTTTTTAATTACTTTCATCTAATATTAATCTTGTATTCTCATCTTTATTTTCATTATCAATAAGATTATCATCTTTATTTTCATTATCAATAATATTATTATTATTTTCATTATTATTCTCATTATTATTATTATTATTCCCTTGATTATTCACATCATTATTCAAATTATGATTTATTAAAACAGGATTCATTAATCTAACTCTTCTATCACCACTAATATTATTTAAATATTCATTTCTTCCATTAAAAACAGTTTTCCAAAATAAATTTCTTAAAATATCACTTCCATCATCTCTCCTTAAAATAGAGTTAGAATACAATTCTAAAGTTTCATAAATATTAACACCAAGTGTAATAATTAAAGATAAAATAAAACAACCAATTAAAGAAAAAATATTTCCAATAGAATAAATTCTTTTACCAGTTTTAGTATCACAAATATAAGCAACATCATTCCAATGAAACATACCAAAAATTGTCATTGCTAACATATATAAACCAAAAACCATATAATTTAAATATAAAAGACTATTTAAATGAAAAAGTAAAAAAAAATCCATTGAAATAATCATTAAACCAACTAATAAACTTGCTGAAATTGCTGCTAAAAGTGAAAAACATGAAAATGCAGTTTTTACTAATAAATCAGGTTTAATACAAGTTTGATAAAATTGTGAATCAACTGTTGATTTTAAATTCCAAATATTTTGAAGTTTTAATATTTCTATTATATCTACTGCAACTAAAACTATACAAACAGTTAACATTAAATATAATATTATATTTGTTGGAACTAATCCATCCATTTTTTTTTTTAATTGTTTTTTTTGAAATTTAATAGAAATTTTTTTTCTATAATTAAAAAGAAATATTTTTCTTTTTGTATTGTTTATTGTTTATTAAAAAAATGTTTTTATATTTATATTTATATTGAGTTCTTAATAATTTTTAAAATTGTATAATTTTATTTAGTTATTTATAAAATAATGAACAAACTTCTTTTTCATCATTTTTTAATAATAAATCTGTTACTCTTTGCCAAATATTAAAAGGTATTGTTGTTGAATTTTTTAATGATGCTGAATCTTTTGGTCTATAATTATAAAAATCTTTCCACATTTTTAATAATTTTTTAAAGTTTTCAAAAGCAGGAATAACTTTATCTTTATATTTATTTCTTAATTGTGTTAAGAAATTTCCTAAGTTATTTTTCATATATTCAATTATAAAAATTAATAATCCTGAATTAATACAACTTATATTAGTTTGATTAATATCATTAACTTTTACTATTGAAATTAATGCAATAAAAATATTTTCTAACTTGCTTTTAATAAAAGAACAAATTTGGCATTTATTTGTAAAATAATTTTTAACATCAACACCATTTTGTTTATCAGTTTTATCAAATAAATAATTTGATAAGATAATAGCTCTTAAAAAAACATTAGAATCAACTAAAGAATCATTTGAAATAATTTTATTACAAAAAGTATTAAATTCATTTTTATCACAAAAATAATAATCTAAAAGATAAAAAATACTTCTATTAAATTTAATTAATTCTCCTAAAATATCAAAACTTAATTGTAATATTTGATTTTGATCTTGTTTTGAATATAAAATATCATATAATAAACAAGGTAATAAACCAGAACAAGCAATATAAGTTTGAAAAAAAGTATTATTTCCTCTTAATACAACTTCAATACATGAACTTAACCAAAATTTTGCACTTGAATAATAACATTCTTGAATATATTTAAAAATTAATTTTTGTAATAAGCCTATTTCATAATCATTTTTATTATAATAATCTACCATTTTTTTCATTAATTTTGGATTACTCATATTTAATAAAATTTTTTCTTTATTTATTTCTTTTTCTTTTATATTTTTAATATCTAATCCTATTGAAAGTGTGTTAAATAATTTATTAAAAGTTACATTTTTATTATTTTTGTATAAATTAGATTTTTCTTTAAAAGAAACTTTTATTAAATCCATATAACCAGAATTTAAAAATCTAAAAATATCTTTTTGAGAAAGTAATTTTAATTTATTAATAAAATTATTATTATCTCTACAACAAAATGTATAAATTAATCTTAAATATTGAATTTTTAAAGCGGTATCACAATCACAACAACAACCTTCACCATGATAAGCAGTATCATCATTTACATTAATTTGATCATTAAAAAATGGTCTATGATTATCAGAAAATATATTTCCCCATTCAATATATTCTAAATATGAAGCTAGTAATTTTATTATATTTAATTCTCCTAATTTATCTTGAATTTCTACTTTTCTTTTACTTGCTAATAATGTTGATAAAACAAATAACATTTCTATTTGATATGATGTATACTTATAATATGTTATAAATTGTTTTTTATTTTGTCTTATTTTATTTTTATTTACCATTAATGATAAATCATGAGTCATTTTTATATATGTATTAAATATGTTGTCTTCATTTTTAGGAATGTTTATATATTTTGGGGAAAAATTATCAAAGATATTTAATTGTAAAATTGATAATAATTCATTTTTATTTAAGAAATTTACATTATATTTTAATTTATTGTGTTGACAATCAATAGTATTTGATAATAAATCTCTATAAAATATATCATCATTACGATTAATTGTATTATCTTGTGCATAATTTCTTATATCTTCAAATCTTTCTTTTAATTTTTCTACTATATTCTGCAAAAATTTTTCCATATGAATACATATACTTTGATTTTCAGTTGTCATTTTAGTAAATGATTTAATTTTTAAAATATCTTTACTTTTAAATATTTGTTTTACTTCCATTTTTTTACAATCAAAAATTAAAATACCTAAAACTCTACAAAAAACATCTAATTTACTATTTTTTATCATATGATTATAAACTTTTGAAATAACATTATACATCTTATCCATTGAAACTAAACCATTAATTAATAATATTTCAGAAATCTTAATTGCTGATTCAGATATTTTTGAATTAGTTAAAAAGTCTAAAATTTTTGGTAATAATTTTTCACTTTTTGAAAGATATTTTGATACTAATTTATCAGATAAAATTTTTTCTATGAAATCAAACAATTTTTCATGATATTCAGGAAGAGAAATATTAAAAATATCAATTATATCTAAAAATACTTTTGATGTATAAAAAGATCTTGAAATATTTTTATCATTATTTCCTGATGCCAAAAGGAATTCAAGTTCTGAAATATAAGATGATATATCTTGTCCTTTTTTAATTACAGAATTTTGAATTAATGTTATTTTTTCAATTACATTTAAATAATCAGAATTATTTTTTTGAATTTCATAAGTGATTTTTTTAGATGAAATATTCTCATAAGGTAATCTTTTAGAATCTCTAATATAATGAAATAAAGAAAAATTATTTTTTCCAAATCTAACATCCATTTTTTTATTATATTATTTTAATTATTATTCTTTTTAAATAAAATAAAGCAACAAAATTCAATAAATTTAAATAAAAAAAAAAAATAAAAAACATTATATAAACAAAAATAAAATATTATTTAAATATTTTTTTAAATTTCTTTTAACTAACTTCATCAATAGTAACAATTTCTTCACTTCCATCATCCAAAGTATAAGTTTTAACAGTAGTAGTAAGTAATTTTCTTCCAAATCTCTTAGTAAAAGTTTTTAATCTTCTCCTAATACAATTTTCAGGAGCATCAACATCATCAATAAAAGGATTTTCTTCATCACCTCCATTATATTCAACAACTTCTTCTTGTGTGACATTATTCTTATTTCTATTTTTAATTTGTTCCCTCATCATCATAGAATCAAGTGCTTTATTTCCAACTTTAAGATTACCTTTCATAGGAGTTAAATTCCCATATGAAATCCTACTAGAATTCTTACTTAAAGTTTCAATACTTTTATTAGCATAACCAATAATATCTCCAATATAATCAATAACAGTACATAATTCATATTCTTTATGAGTACTAACACCAATACCAAAATATTTAGTTTTTGTATTAAATAAATTAGCTCTATGACTTCTATCATCAACACCATCATCAACTAATAAATTAATAACAATTTCTTCACCTGATGTTCCACCAAAATCAACATTTTCACTTATTGCAATATCCCAATCTACATATTTTGATATTCTCTCTTCAATTGATGTCTCCTCAAAATCATGATCTGTTGTACCTAAACGACCTATTTCTATTGCATATTCTTCACTTGCTTTTGCTACTTCTGTATCATATATTAATGCATCTATTGGCTTTTGAGTTTTAAGAAATTGGATTGCTTCTTTATATGCTGCTGGACCTTCTTGAGTTTCTATACCAGCTTCACTATCTGGTTTGTCTAAAACGTTACCATCAAACCATTGGAGATATTGTTCTAATATTGGTATATAGGATTTTGGGTTTGTTCTAATTTTGTTTGTTTCTCTTTCTACTTCTTTTCTAATACGATCTAGTTCTTTTGCACTTCTCATTTTTTTTTTTGAAAATGTTTTAAATGGTTAAAAATATTTTATTTTTTTGTTAATTTGATTTAATTTATATATATATTTTTTTTTAATAATAAATTTAATAAAAGGAAATGGACACAAATGCAAAAAAAGAATATTTAGAAACTAAAGTAAAACCAATACTTGATGAATTAGTATTTCAATTATTATGTGAGCGTCCTGAAAATCCAGCATCATATATGATAGAATGGTTAAAAAAAACAGGAGGTTATACATCAAATGGTTTAACATTAAAAGAAAAGGAAGAATTAGAAAAATTACGTAAAGATATAATATCATATAGAAAAAAAAATCCACCTCCAGAAAAAAACCCAGAAAACAATTCTCAAAGTAGTGAAAGTTCAAATGAAGATGAATTTTATGATCCTCAAAAAGAACCAAAGAAAAAAGGTAAAATAGGTCGTAAAGGAATAAGTTCAGAATCATATGGTAAATTTAACAAAAAAGAAAATTTCAAGCCTCGTTTTATAAAAAAAACAGATAGTCAAATAACAAGAATAAAAGGTCGTATACTTCAATCATTTCTCTTTAACAACTTAGAAGCAAATGATATAGATTTAGTAATAGGAGCAATGGAAGAAAAAAATTTCAAAGCAGGAGATTATGTAATAAAACAAGGAGATAATGGTGATTGTTTATATATAGTAGATTCAGGTGAATTAGATTGTAGTAAGAGATTCACATCAAATCCAAATGAAGATAAATATTTAAAAACTTATAAAAGTGGAGAAGCATTTGGTGAATTAGCATTATTATATAATGCACCTCGTGCAGCAACAATTAAAGCTAAAACTGATTCTGTTTTATGGTGTTTAGATCGTGATACTTTTAATAATATTGTTAGAGAAAGTTATCGATTAAGAAGAGAAAAATATGAAAATTTTTTAAAAAGTGTTGATATTTTATCTACTATGGATTCATATGAAATTTCTCTTGTTAGTGAAGCACTTAAAAAATGTACTTTTAATGCTGATGAGTATATTATTAAAGAAGGAGAAGTTGGTGATGTTTTTTATATTGTTGAAGAAGGTGAAGCTGTTGCTTTTAGTAGTAATAAAAATATACCAGAAATGAATTATGGGAAAGGAAGTTATTTTGGAGAATTGGCTTTGTTAAGAGATCAACCTAGAGCTGTTAATGTTAAAGCTAAAACTAATGTTAAGTTACTTTCTCTTGATAGGAATTCTTTTAAAAGAGTTATGGGACCTATTGATGAGATTTTACAAAGAAATGCTGATAAATATAAGAAATTTGTTAATCAGTGATTTTTTCATTTTTTCTTTTTTTTCTTTTTTTTTTTTTTTCTTATTTAATATAGTTTTTAATCTTTTGTTGGTTGTTATTAATGTAATAGGATAATTTAATTTTTTGTATATTATGAAAAAAAATAAAACAATTAAATTTTAATTTATTAATCTACTTATTATTTGTAATTTTTGTATAATAAAAAACATAAAAAAAAAAATTTTTTTAAAACCAAAAAATCATATTAAATAAATAAAATGGGAGGATGTTGTTCATTTAACAAAAACACAGAAGCAGAAGATTTTGTAATAACTCAAATAAAAAGTCCAGTATTAAAATTAAACGAATATGACTATAATAAATTATTAAATGAGATAGTTAGTAAAAGAGTACAACAAGAAATATATAAAGAACACATAGAAGAATATTTACTAGAAGAATTTTATAATACATCATCTCCAGAAAATGAAAAAAAATACCAAAAAGCAATTTTAGAACATTTAATTTCATTATTAGATAAAAAAAATAATATGTATGTTGTAATGTTAATATTTTATCCTTTTATAAATCACAATAATGAAAAATGTGATGAAGTTTTATATTCAATGTTTAATTATGTTACAGGAAGATTAACAATTGAAGAATTTGAAATTTGGTTAAAAAAATATTTTAGTTGGTTTACTTATGAAATTACAAAAGCAGTTTTAAATGTTTGTGATGAGCCATCAATTAAAAATGGTTTAGAAGAATTAAATATTAGTTTTTATAATGATGATGCTATTAAAAGTGTTGTTGATAAAATGTTAAGTCAATATAAAGAAAATTCACAAAATCCTGCAAAAGATTTAATTTCTAAAGAACAATTTAAAAATATTTATCAAAATTATCCTTTTGCTTCTGTTGAACAAATTAGAAATTTAGTTTCTAATTTTCATTAGTTTAATTTAAAGTGTTCATATACTTTTTTTTTATTTTTATTTAATTGAACAAATATCATTTTTAAAATTTAAATATAAAATTTTTTTTTAATTTTTTTTCAAAAAGAATTTAAAAATTTTTATTTTTTAAATAACACTATTCATATATTTTAGAAAATTTTATTACATGAAATATTTTATTTAATTTGCTAAAAAATACTATTATTTAATAATATCATTTAAATACACACAAGTAATAATATTTATAATATTATTTCAATTGTATTTTATTTTTCCATCTTTTAATTCATTTGAATTAGGAAATTGATATCTTTTTTTGAATTGAATTGCTTTTAAAACTTTTTTTTTTATATTAACAAGATCTAATACATCTAATTTAGTCATTGAATTATTTTTAATTCCTTGATTTGATTTATTTTTTTCTATATTATTATATTTTTGATTTCTGCTTAAAGAAATTTCACCAAAAAATTTTTTTTTCATTGGAGATATTTTAAAAGAATTTATATTTAAAATTCTTTTAAAATTATTTTTTAAATTTTTACTTGAAAAAAAATTTCCTTTATCTCCTATTTCATCAATTGTTTTGAATATATTTTTATTATTTAATGTTGACTCCAAAAAATTTATTCTTTGTTTATTTCTTTTTTTTATAAATTTTTTATCTAAAGAACGTTCATTTGAATTTGAATTATTTTTAATTTTATGTTCAATAATAGATTTTTGACTATTATTATTAAATATTGAAGAAAATTTAGAGATACTTGAATTTTGCTTATTTCTTTCTGATTTACTTCTATTAAATTTAATTCTAGAAATTAATGGGTCTAATAAATTTTCACATGATCCACACATTCTATATGTAAATAATGGATTATTCGTATTTCTTAATTTTAAACTATTATTTGATATATTATATATTTTTTTATTAAATTTTTTTTGAATCAAAAAATTGTTTGAATTCTTTTTGTTGATAAATGTTAAATTTATAAAAGATTTTGTATTTTTTGATAATTTCAATAAATTATTTTGTATTTTATCTTTTAAAATATCATTATTTATTTTTCTTTTATTATTTATACAATTTTTATTATTATTATTATTACTATTAAAATTTACATTATTTTTATCATTTTTATATGAACAAATACCAAAAATATTATTATTCAAAATAGTATAATCACTATTTAATAATTTAGAAAAATTCTTTTTGTTATTTAAATTAAATTGAATTTTTTTTTTAATATTCAAATTTAAAGGAGACTTTATATTATTAATATTAAAACTATTTTCAATATTTATATTATAATCCTCGTTATTATTCTGATTTTCATATTTTTCAATAGTAGAAATTATATCAATCAAATTTTTTATGAAATTTTCTTCCTCAATAAGAAAATTTTTTTTATTTATATTAAATAACAATTCAATATTTTCATTATTTGTTTGATTTAAAATAGAATAAATAATATCTGTTGATAAAACATCATTTTTTTTTTTATTCAATTCATTTAATTCATTTTCATTTTTTTTATTTTTCATTTCCATTTCTTCTTGTATATCAATCATAATTTGTTTTTTTTGTATATTTTTATAAATATATATCCCCTCTTTTAATGCAGTATAATTCGGATAAATTTTTGAATAAATATTATAATATTGAAAAAATCTTTTAAGTCTTACTTTACTTTCTGATACATTATAATATCTTTTTAGAAATTCTCTTCTATCATTAAATATTATATAATCTTTAAACTTTGAAAGTCTATTACAGTTAATTCCATAAACAAATATATTCATAATTTTCGTATAATATGTTAATGAAAGTTTATAATACTTAACTCTAAATCTTGTATATATATATTTTTGAATTTTGTTATAACTAAATATTTTAGTATTTTGTAATATTGATTTATCTGATGAATCTTGAAAATAACTTTTTGATAAAAATTGAGTAGAATTCATAATTAATTATTTATTTGAAATTCTAATTAAATAAATAAAAGAAAAATTTTTATTTATTTATCTTTGAACATATTATTTAATAAAATAAAAACCTTTATTCATTTTTTAAAAATATTTAAAAAAAATATTAAATAATAATAAATTAACAATTTATTAATAATTTTGAATTAATCTTCCTTTTAAATCACTCATTTCAATTTGTTCATTATCAGCAATATTTTGAGTTTCTTCCATTTTTTTATAATAAATATATCCAGCAATTCCGCCATAAAGCTAAAAAAAATTTATTAATAAAATAATATTAATTTACAATTGCTGTAATTAATGATTGAAAACCTCTTATTGCTCTTGTTCCTTCTTTTAATTTTAAAACTTCCATTCCAACAAAACAACAAAAAGTAATAAATACAAAAAATATTGCTCCTGCAAATGAAATATACATAATATATAATTTTCCTGTTCCTACAGCCATTAAAATTTATATAATATTAGAAAATAAATTCTTTACTAATAATTATTATTTTTAAAATATTAAATTTTAAATTTATAGAGAAAAAAATATAATTATTTAATAAAAAAAATAATTTTAATAAGAACTTTGAGATTGATATTCAATTTTATGTAATATTAGTAATTCTATATCTCTTTCAATTGATATTTTTCCATTAAATCATATAAATCTTATATTATTTTTTATATTTTCATCACAATTATTTTTTCTTTTATTTTAATAAAAATATATTACCTTTTTTTTATTTTATTTATTTTATTTAAAATATTTCCTATCATTATATCAATTGCACTTTTAATATTATTTATATTTAAACTACATATTTCAAGAAAGAAAGAATTTAAACTTTGAATATAATTTAAAATATCAATTTCTGATATTAATCTATTATTTTCTTTACCTTTTTTATTTCAAATAAAAACAATTGAAATTTTTATTTTATCTATTTTAAATATTATCCATCCATATTTTTAAATTATAAAATGATTTAATATCATATAATAAAAAAATATCATTTGCAAATTTTATTGACTATCTAATAAAATTTAAATATTCTCTTTTGTCTCATGCATCAAATAGATTATTGTTAATAAAATAATTTCCATATTTTATTAAAGTTGATAAATAATTTTCTTCTATTTTTTTATTTTGATTTTCTTTTTTATTTTCTTCTTTTCTATAATCTAGATATTCTTTTATTGTTTTAAAAAAAGTTGATTTCCCGTCTCTCAAATCACCTAATATTATAATTTTTAAATGAATTTTTCCTTCATTAAAAAAAAATTATTTAATTTTAATAGCTTTTTATTAACAATTTTAAAATAAAATGAATTATTATCATCAATTTCTACTTTTTTATCATTTTTAATATTATTTAAAAAAGTATTTTCTTAAATTCTTTTATTATTATTTATCTCTGAATAATTATTAGAATTATAAGTAATAAAAATTTCATCTTTTTCCCTTATATAAAAAAAATCCCAAAAAAAAAAAAGATTTAAAAAAACAAAAAAAAAAATAAATAAAGAAAAAAAAACTCATATTATTTGAATCTGTATAGCAGTGAATCCCTTAACATCATCTCCAATTTCTTTCCCATAAGTCACAAAATCAGTCCAGTTTCCATCTTTAATATGAATTCTATATTTCATTTCCCTATATTTTTCATTAGGATTAATTTTAATAATTTGAATCTTTTTAATCATATTAATATCATCATTATCATTTTCATTTTTATTTCCGCATTTTTCTCCATTTTCACAAGTAACATAATTATTACTAAAAAAGACAGTATATTTAATATTATTACAATTTTCATCTTCAACATGAATAACTAATTCATAAATTACATCATCCATATTTCCACTAATAGTATTATTTAAAACCCAATCAGACCAAGTATTATTAATATTTTTAACTTTATAAAAAATTTCACTTTTTTTAATAAAAACAAGTTGCATTTGGTCAAAACCAGGAAATTGATTACTTAAATCTCCAGAAGTATCACCATTAATATTCCAATCTAACCATTTATTTGTAATAGGAGAATGTACTCTATAATAAGGAATATAATCATTATCTTTTGGATCAATATTTTTAACTTGAATTCCTTTTAAAAAACCACCATCATATTCATTACATACTGGTCCACCATTTTCTACCCAAACTGTCCATCTATTTGGTTTAAATGCTCTATAGGTAATACGAATTTTTGATATTATTCTAAGACTTAATGAATATAAATTTGATTCTGAATATCCTATTATTGAACCTTCTTTTGACCATAATGTCCATCCTGATGAATTTATGAATAATTGATATAGTATGTAGAAAGAACCACTTTTTGGAGTTTTTAATTCTGTTGGTGATGTTATATTTTGAGTGTTTATATTTGAGTCTGAGTCTGTTTTACGAAGTTTTAAAGGGATTGAGGTTGTTATTAATGAGAGGGTTAATATTAAGATTATGTAGTTTTTGAACATTTTAATTTTTATTTATTTAAATATTATTTTTTTTTTAATTTTAATTTTTATTTTCATTTTTTTGTTTTTGATAAATGAAAGTAATTCTAATTTTTTTTTTAGGTAATTTAATTCAGTTTATTAGTTTAAATCAAATTAATGAGGAACATAATATTTTTAATAAATTTTATATTGGAAATGTATATACTAAATATAAAAATCAAGAAAAATATAAAAAATGCTCATTTGAAGATGGGCCTTTTTGTTTCCAAATAGATAAATATTATTATTATAGTGGAAATAACATATCAGATCATCACTTAATAAATTCCCAAGGAATATATTATAATTATTTAAATTTAACTAATGATTTTAAATATAATGAAAGTTTCTCAATGGAAAATATATCCAATTATTATATAAATAAATCACAAAAATATATAAAAGATAATACACCAAAATCAAATATTAATGATTCACCTCAAATGAAATTAAGAATGTATTTAACTTTTCAATCTTTTGACTCAGAAACAAAATACAATGATATATTAATGCCAGAAACAAAAGTTTTTTCATTTCAAGTATCTCAAATAATATTAAAAACACAAGGAAAACTAAGATTAAGATATAATAGAGAAAGTTTCCCTTATAAACAACCAAGTGATTATCCTTCAAATACATATGGAATAATAGAATCAAAAGAATTATTTTTAATATTTAATACAATTGTAGAAATGGAATATTTTTATATTAGAAGTCATAAAAAATCAAATACTAATTTATATACTGAAATACAAACTTTTAAAGAAGATACTTTAGTTTATTCTACTAGAATTCATTTATCAAATAATAAAATTTGGACTAAAGTTTCTTTTCCAGGAATTTTATTTGATACTTTAAAAATTCCTGGTGGTAATGAAATTGATAATTTATTATTTACTTGTATGACTAAAAATCAATATAATGTAGAAATACATTTTTATTCTTTAAATGATAATAAAAAAATAGATTTAATTAAAGAATCAGATTTGTAATTTTTATATAATAAATAATAATTGTTTTTTTTTCTGATATAATAAAATTAATTAAATTGAAATATTAATTTGAGTTTTTTTTTTTAATAAGATTTTTGAAAGAGAAAAGAACGATTATCATATAATGATCTTAATATATTTTCAAAATCTGGATCTTCTGCAGGTGTATTAAACATTTTTCTTCTACACATTGGACATGTTTCTTTTATTTTACACCATTTATGATAACAATCTGAACATAATATATGATTACATTTCAATTTTATTAATTTTTCATCTTTGGAATAACATATTAAACAAATATTATTATTATTATTATTATTAAAAGTTTCTGAATTATTTTTATTATTTGTTTGTCGTTTTATTTCTTTTTTTTTCTCTTTATTTTGCTTTTTATTTTGCTTTTTATTTTGCCTTTTATCTTTATGATTTTTATTTATTGGTTTTTCTTCTTTTTTTATCTTTGAATTGTTATTTTTCTTTTTTGACATTTATTAATAATCATTTAAAATAAAAAAAATAAATAATTATCATAAAAAAATTTCTTTTATAAAAATTTGTTTTATATTTTCTTAATTATTTTTTTTAAATATCAATAAAAAATTCCTTTATTTTCAATTCCTTCATTAATTTACTTAAATCTTTATATAACAATTTTTTATTTCCATTATCAGCAATATTATTATTTTTAATTATTTTAATATCACAAACAAAATTATTTTTTTTTAACATCCACAAATCAATAGACTGAATAATAAAACCACTATCATTATACTCATCACATTTTTTTTTAATTTTCTCTTTTCTAATCTTAATAGCACTATTAGGAATATGTAATAAAATAACAGCAGAATTTTTTAAAACAGGAATAGTAGAATAAACAATCAAAATAGAAATTAAACAAGAACAAATAGGATCACTAATTTTAATATCATGAAATCTAATTAAATAAGAACTAATTAAAACTGCAATTGAACCTAAAGTATCAGCTAAAATATGAATATAAATGGCATATATATTATCATTTTGATGATGATGATGATGTTGATTATGATTGTGAATTTCAATCTGAGATTCATTATTGATTTCATTTTCATTGTTTTCTATATTATTATGTTTATGTTGAATATTATTAATTTTTTTTTCTTTAATTTTTGATTCTTCATTTTTTTTTTCTAAATTTTCTTTTAAATTACCTTCATCATAAGTAATTTCCTCTATATAATCATTATCAGAATGTTCATTAATATCTAAAATTTCATTATTATTTTCATTATTAATTAAATCATCAGAATTACTTTTTTCATTATTTTCATTATCATCATCATCTCCATGATCATGAACCATAAATAAACCAATAATATTAACAATTAAACCTAAAAAAGAAACTAAAATTAAATGTTCACTATGAATATCTTTAGGAGATATAAATCTTTCTATACTTTCAAAAATAATATAAATAGCAATAAAAATTAAAAAGACACTATTAATAAAAGTTCCTAAAACTTCACTTCTTAAAAAACCAAATTGATATTTTGGATTTGATGGAAATTCAGTTAAATAACTTGAATATAATCCAATTATCACTGCTGAACAATCTAAAAACATATGAGCTCCATCTGTTAAAAGACCTAAACAATTACTTATTAAACCAAAAAATATTTCTACAAACATAAAAAGAAAATTTATTAAAAGATATATTGTTAGATTTTTTAAATTTTTTTTCTTGCTTACTATTTTGTAGAATTCTATTATTTTATTGTAATATTTAAAAAACAGAGATGACATTGTCTTTTTAAAATTAATATTTATTAATAAATCTATTTGATATTTATGATAGATGTATTTTATTTTTTTATTAATTTTTATTTAAAATTGTATAGAAATTGAGATTTGTTAATTTGATTTCATTTTTTTTATTTATATAAAAAATTTATTTTATATTATTATGTTTTAAAAATTATAAAGCATATTTTATTAATTTATCAGTAATTTCTTTTATATATAAGCTTTAATTAACATTAAAATTAATAGTTGAAAAATTTACATGTTTTATGATTTAATTAAATTATTTAATGTAAAATATAATATCTTATAATGAAAATTTAATTTAAATAAGTATTATAATGTTTTAAAGAATAAAGAAAAAAATAATTTGATTAAACACTTTAAATCTTACTTAATTTTTTGAGTTTCATTTTTTTCAATAAAAACATATATTATTTTATTTGAATATCAATGAATAAAGAAAGAATTAACATATCATTAATCATAAAATGATCTTTAATTTATCCCTAATTATATTAAAAAACCAAACGAATTTTATTAAGTATTTAGTGAATTAAAAATTTTTAAAATATAAAAAATAGAATAATTTTATTATAAATAATTTTTTTTATTTTATTTCCTTTAAAAAAATAATTTTTAAATTAATTATAACAAAAAAAGAAAAATTAATATAAAAAAATGTTTAACACAGAAACTGATTATCTAGATGAAAAAAGTATTTTAAATCAAATGGTAAAATATGATAATTTAGTCCAAAAATTTTATGATATAGTAAGAAGATATCAATCAGCAGTATCTCAAATAACATCATATATTGATAATGTAGATGATTCAATAAGAGCAGAATTTGCAATTATTGAAAATGAAATGAATACAAAATTAAAAGGAATTTGTGCATTAATGTGTAATTCAAAAGACCAAATTTTAACTGATGTTATAAAATATAAAAATGAAGTAATTCTCTTAAATAGAGATAATAATGAATTAATTGATCAAATTCAAAAATTAAAAGAACAAATAAGAATAATGGAATTAAAAATTGGAAAAGATAATCCAGATAAAATATTTAATTTTACAAAATAAAATAGTATTTTTTTTAAATAAAAAATTCATATTTTATATTTTAAAATCTTTAAAAATCACTTTTTTATTAAAAATTTATTATTTGTTTGTCATAGAACTAATAATATTAGTAATTCCTTTTTGACTTTGTTTACCCAAATAATCTCTTATTTTTTTATTTTGTTCTTTACTACATTTATAATAACCATATAAATTAGAAAAAGTTAAAACAAAAGAAATAACACATTCTAAAAAATTCATAATATTAAAAGAAAAAAATTCAACTGGAATTAAAAGAAACCAAAAACAAGGAGTTAAATAAATACTTCCCCAAAATATTTTAGTATCAATAGAAGATTTTTTTTTTTCATTTTCATTTTCATAAACCCAAACTTCACTTCCATCTTGTTTTATTTCATTCCAATATCTTAATCCAACTAAAATTCTACCTGAAACATTTTTAATAAACCAAAAATCAAAAGATGAGAAAATTACTACAAAAACAAATTCTAATGAATCTGACATTTTAAATATAAAATTACCAAAAATGAAAATTATTATTGAAAGAATTTTAAAAAATAAGGTAAAAAATACTATACATGGATTGGCTGAATTTTGAAAAGAATTTGATGAATTTGATGAATTTGATGATTGATTTTGTATTGTGTTTTCATTTGTTTTTTTTTCGTTTGTTTTTGTTTTTTCATCTACTCTTTGATTTTGAGATGTTGAATTTGAAATGTTTATATTGTAATCTAATCCATCATTATCATTTGACATTTTTTTATTTATGTAGGATAATATGATTTTTTAAAATTGATTTTAAATAATAAAATTTAAATTTAATCATTTTTGTGATTTATTTTTTATTTTATTTTAATGAAAAAATGAATTAAATCAAAATTGAGGGTAATTACACTTTTTTTAAATTTTTTAAATGAAATTATTTTATAATAATTTTAATCTTTCTTTCTTTATAGTAAAATCATTATAGTATTTTTTAATTATACAAGTATAATGATTATAGATTGTTTAAATGTTTTACATTATGAAATAATCATCATAAAATTATAATATTATTATTTAATATTTTAATTTTAAAAAAATAATTTAAAAATAATTTAATTTCATTATAAATGAGTTCTCATCCAGTATCTGTAAGAAATAAGTCCTCAAAATTTACTTTAACCAAAAAAGATTTTTACGAAAATATAAATAAAATAGGAAATAATGCAATTGCAATAAAGAATTTTAATATAAATTTTCCAAGTGAGTTTTCTCAATATAAAAAAACAACATTGAAAAAAAATACAAAGAATAAAACACAAAATTCAATTCGCTTTAATTTAAAAACAAATAACAATACATTAGATAAATCAAAAAAAGAATTAAATACTTTAAATACAGATTTTTTAAAATTATTTCGTCAATTTGAAATTTTGAAAAAAACAAAAAATTCAAATAAAACAGCAATTGATGTTTCTTTACATGAAAAAAAATTTAAATCAATTTACGCACCAAGTGTTTCAAATTCTAAAAGTAAAGGAAAAAATACTAAAAATAATAATAATAATAACAACAATTCAAAACCAAAAAAGAAAAATTCAAAAAATAAAAATTTAAATATTAATAATAGTTCATGTTATGAACCTTTAAATACAAATGAAAAAATTAATACAAATAATACTATTCAAAAGAAAAATTATTTAACTAGTAATAATAAGAAAAAAAAAGTTAATGTAAATCAAAAAAATAAAAAAATTCCAAAAAAAACTTTTAAAACTTTTAATCCTTTTCATATTAAATTTGCAAAACCAATAAATAATCCTTTAAAAAGTAAAGTTAAACAATCAAATATTACAACATATCAAATTAACTTCTCAAAATTAATTCCAAATCGTATTAATAGTTTCCAAAATAATTTTAATAAAACTCAAGAAATAGAAAATACATCAAAAATAAGAAAAAATACTGAAAATAAAAAATCAATAAAAGAAAATAATAATAATAAAACAAAAAATAATAATGATATAAATATAAAAATAACAAATGACGAAAAGACAAATAATATTAATAATATAAAAATAAATAATAATAATAATAATAATAATTCAATAAATAAAAATTATAAATCTAATGAAATAAACAAAGAAAATATTAATATAATTAAAGAAGAAGAAAATAATATTAAAAATAGTATAAATAAATTATCAGAAAATGATTTAGAATCATTAGAAGTGAATCAAAATATAAGTAATATAGATATTTTTGATGAAAAAGAAAATTATTTTGAAAATGATGATGATGATGAAGAAAGTGATAATAGTGGAGTTTTAGCATATGATGAAGTTAGAGATATTATTGTTTATTATGATATGGGTGATTTAAATAAAAAACAAGGTTTTTTATTTGAAAAAGATGATTATAAAAATTTTATGAATGGAAAAAAAAATAATTATTTAAATTTTTTTTTAAGTAATAATGAACAAAATCGTGTTTTAAAAATTGATAATAAAAAACAAACTCCACCCACGAATGACACTTCTAAAACTAAAAAAAATTTTATTAATGTTATTAAAGTGTAATTTGTTTAGGAATTTATTTTCTTCTTTTTTCTTTTATTTATTTAATTTCTATTTTTAATTTTTAGAATAATAAAAATATTTAAAAATTATTTTTTATTTTTGAATATATTAATTAAAAGATTATATTTTCTTGATTTTAAATATTTTTCAATCATATGTTTATCTAAATTTAAATTTAATTAAAGAAATTAAATATAAAAATTCTTCTTTATATACTTATTTATAAAAGAAAATAAAAAACCCACATATTTCATTTTAATTTTTATTCACTTTTATTAACAGTTGAGGATTTGATTATTTGGATTAAATCATTTTCAAATTTTTTATTTATTAGTTTATTTTATATTGAAATATCATTTTTGATTTAAAAATATATAAGCTTAAAATAAAGATTTTTAATAAATTATTAATGAATAAACTTATAAATAATAATTTTGATAATATTTATAATATTTTTATTTAAAAATTTTTAAATCAATATATAAGTAATATAAAAAAACATATACATTTTTATATTAAATTTAAAATTTTTTATAGTATTTAATATGAATATATTAAATTATTTATTTTCCACTTTCACCAGTTTGATTTTTAATTTCCTCACTTCTCTTTTTAATTTTATCTAATTTCTTTCTAATATCTTCATTAGTTTGGATAATATCTAATTTCTTTTTCTCAAAATCTGCTTTTTTTTGTTCTATTTCCTTTACAAATATTTCAAATTCTTTTTGTTCCTTTTTAAATTGCTCCATATCATCTGAATTTGCTTGTTCCATTTTTTATATTTAATTAAAATTTTCAATTTTTTATATATTAAATATTAATCAAGAAAAAAAAAAATAATTTTTTAAAATTTGTAAATATTAAAATAATTTAATTTAATTATAAGTATAAAATATTTAATTCATATTAATTTAGCTTGTTATATTTTGGTTAAAATAATCATAAAAATTGATTTTGAATTTTGTAAAATTTAAATCCTTTATTTTTTTACAATTAATTTTATTCAATATATTATTTAATATTATATTATTTAATTTTTATCTTGTCAATTAAATTTAATAAACATTTTTTGAAATAATACTTTTTTAGTTCTATTATATTTGTAATATTTAAATCCACTAAATTCATCAAAATATAAAAAATCTATACAAACCATGTAAAATAAATATATTATAATTTTCTCCATTTCTGAATCAAAATTTTTTCTATTTATTGTAAAATTACTTTAATTTCTTTATAAAAAAATAAAAAGATAAAATATAAATATAAAATAAACAATTAAAAATGCTTACGAACATAAAGTAAAAAAACTAATATTTAAAATAATTTCATTTCAAAAATTAGAAAAATATTCCTTTCAAATCTTTCAGAAACTATAACAGAAAGTAAAGCAAAAAAATAACTTTTTAAAATAGATGATATAATATCATATTTTAAAATATACTGCGATATCCTCGATTGTGTTATCATGATCGATAAAACAACAAGTAAATATATTATATTTATTAATAAAAAAATTAATTTTTAAAAAAAGAAAAATCTCTTGGATATGGTTTTATAATAATATCAAATTCAGATAAAGCAAAAGAGATTTTAAATTCGCAGCCTCATATAATTAAAGGAATAGAAATTGAATGTCATGAATTTTTTTCAGAAAATAAATTAAAATTTTCAAAAAAAAATTATCATGATATATATTTTCAAAATAAAAAAATTTTTATTGGAGGATTGCCTCCTCAAACTACTAAAAATACTTTAATAAATTTTTTTAAAAGATATGGTGAGATTGAATATTGTGTAATTAATACAGATAAATATACAGATAAACCAAGAGGTAAATTATAATTATTTTTAATTTATTTATTTTCTTTTTTTAATTTTTTTATAGGGTTTGGATTTATTGTTTTTCAATCTGCTTTAAGTGTTGATTATTGTTTAAAAGATTCTAATAATCATTTTATTTTAGGAAAATGGGTTGAATGTAAAAAGGCAAATGCAAAAGAAAATATTAAAAAAAAATTTTATGAAAAAAATACTTATTCAACTTATGAAAATGAATTTTTGATAAATAAACAAAAAATGAAATTACAAAATAATTTAAAAAGTTTTATTAATTCTAAATATCATTCTCAACCTTATTATCTTAATCAAGGAATTTTTCAACAAAATAATCTCTTTATATATCAAGATGAAGAAAATGAAAAAAATTATAATAATATGAATAATAATAAAAATATAATTAAGAATAGTTTTAATAATATATTAGTTAAAGCAAATGAATCACCTCCTAAAAATTTTGTAAATTTTAAAAATAAATTTAAATCAAATTCTTTTATTACTAATATTAATAACGAAAATTTTATAAATGAACTTGAAACTAATTCATCAAGTGGAAATATAAATTCAAATTCAAATTCAAACTTAACTGGAAATTCAAATAAAAAAAATGATAAAGAAGAAAATGATGATATTGAAAAATTAAAGAATGAAAAAGATGATGAAAAAATAAATGAAAAAGAAGATGAAATTAACATAGATTCAAACAAATTAAAAAGTTATAATAAGGATATAATACCTAATTATAATAATAATAAAAATTTTTCAAAAAACAAAAAAAATATACCAATAATATTTAATAAAGAAATAAATAATGATTTTAATTTAAAGAATTTAATATCAAATCAAACAAAAGAAATGTTTCAAAATTACTTTAATAATACATTAAAAAATCCAAAAGATTATAATTATTTTCATTATAAATTATTTGATGTAAATGGAGAAGAAGTTTCTAAATTAAGTTCATATCAAAATATTTCAAAAGTTAAATTATTTAAATCAGATAGTGATAAAGATTCTGATTCAAATTCAAATACTAATTCAAATATAAGGAGTAATTCAGAAAAAAAATTTTCTTCTTATAAAAATAGTAGTGATTCAAATTCGAATAATTCAGATAATAATTCTGATAAATCAAAGAAATCAAATTCAGAAAAATCAAATTGTAATTCTAATAGTAATCATTATAGTAGTAGTGATAATAATAAAACTCCATCACAAAATTCTCAAAATTCAAAAAGTAATAAATATGGTAATAATAATAATAAAATTAAAAAAAAAAAAAATTCTTCTCATAATTTAAGTAAATCATTTAATAGTTCTTATTTCATAAAAATCCCTAATGAAAAGTAATAATAAATATTATATAAATTTATTATTATATGAGAAAAATTAATATTCTTAATATATATATAAATAAACATTTAAACAATCAAATGCTATACTTAATAAACCTTAAAAAAATAATTTGAATTTTACTACACAGAAGAAGTAGAAATAAATAAATGTAGTTTTATCATTTAACATAGTATTTTTTAATATTTATTTATAAAAGATTAAAATTTTTAATGCAAGAATAAGGCAAAAAATAATATTTTAGGAAATATTTAGGTATATAATTAAACATTAAGATAATAATATAAATTATGTACCTTTTTATATGTATATATTAATAATTTTTATTTTAAAAAATAAATTAATAAATTTATTAAATTAAATTTCAATAAAAAAAATTGCTTTTTTCCTGAAAATAAAACAAATACTCAAGTTCAATAAAATACCAAATTATTTATAATCAATAAATAATTAAATACAAGAAATAAAATTATTAAAGAAATAATATTTATCTTTATAAATAATTAATTAAATCATCACATAAATATTTTATTTTTTGAATAAAATATTTCTATTTTAATTCATACTTTCTTCTTCAAAAGTTTGGTCAAACAAAGATTTATAATTCTGTACTGAATATAAATATTTAACTGATTTTACTTTTTGTTGTTTATTTCCATTTGTTATCTCATCAATATCAGTATTTATATTTAGTTTATTAGTTATTTTTTTTTTCTTAGTATTCTTATTTTTTACAAGAACATTTAAGTTTTTATTTTGAGACAATTCTTTATTAGTATGAAATCTATTTTTATTTAATTTATTTTTTAATTTATATTCAACATCACTTTCTCTTATTTTAACAGATTTTTGTCTATTAAAATTTGGATTATCTTTTTTATTCAAAGAATAATTTTTTAATAAATTAGCCATTGATCTTAAAAAACAAATATAATTTTTTTGAATTTCTATTAATTTTTTTTTGTTTGCATTAATTCTAAATTTTTCTTTCTTAAAAACTATATTTAATTTATATTGAGAAATTTTCCTTTTAATTCCTAATTTAATTGGGTCTATCTTTGAATTATTTTTAACATATTTTTCAAATTGTTCATTTAATAAATTATTGATAAATGGTCTTGAATTTACTTTTGAAGAATAATTGATACAAAGATTTTTTCCACCATTAATTACTTTATTATCTATTGTTATCTTAAAATTTTTTATTTGATATTGTTTATTTATTTCATTTAATGGAACACTATTTAACATTGATAAATTTGTATTTTCATCTATTTTTATCATTGATTCTTTTGCTATTAATAACAATAATTTAGTTCTAATTTTATTTGCAATATTTTGATTCTTTAAATTAGACATTTTTTATTTTTTTTTGATTTTATAATAATTATTACATTATAAATTATTTTATATTTGATGGTTTTTCATTTTGCTCAATTATTTTTTATATTTTATTAAAATTTTTTGTTTCATTAAAACTCTTATTAATTATAAAAAATGGGAAATGTAATTATTATATATGAAAATATTTAGTGCCAAAAAAATTTAGATTGTAATAAGAATATAATTGAATATATAAATGAAAATACAATTCATCAAAGTGATTTTGAAAAATTAGATACAGAACATACTTTAGTAAAGCATGAAAAAGTAAAGTTAAATATTTCATAATAATAATTTTTGATTTTAGTCAAAATCAGATAAATTCTCTAAAATAAAAAAATACAATAATTTTATTACAGCTGTATTCTTATCAAAAGGTAAAACAATTCAAATTTTAAATTCTTTTGAACAAAGTAAAGAAAAAGTCAAAACAAATTATGGAATAAATAATCTTAAAGAATTAAAAGGAAGTTGCGATTTATATATAAATGGCATTAAAAAAGAATTTTGTTTAAAATATAATTTCATCAGAAATGGGGAAAATAAAATAAAAATAAATTTCAATCAACCTTTATTAAATGCAAATAATTTATTTTGTAATTGTTCATCATTAATTTCAATAGATTTATCTAATTTTAATTCAAAATATATTACTAATATGAGTTTTATGTTTGCAAATTGCTCTTCATTAAAAATAATTATATTAAAAAATATTAATACTATTAATGTAACTAATATGAGAAATTTATTTGAAAATTGTTTTTCTTTATCTTATTTACAATTATCATTTTTAAATACAAGGAATGTTACTGATATGAGTTTTATGTTTTCTGAATGTTTATCATTAAAAAATTTAGATTTAAAAAATTTTAATACCTCAAATGTTACTGATATGAGATGGATGTTTAATAATTGTTCATCTTTAACTTTATTAGATTTAAATAATTTTATTACTGATAAAGTAACAAATATGAGTTTTATGTTTTATAATTGTATATCTTTAAATCATTTATATTTAAAAAATTTTAATACTAGAAAAGTTGTTGATATGAGTAATATGTTTTATTCTTGTTTATCTTTAAAATCTTTAGATTTATCTAGTTTTTTTACATATAAAGTTAAAAATATGAATAATATGTTTAAAAAATGTTCATCATTAATTTTTTTAGATATATCAAATTTTAATTATGATAATGTAAAAGATAAAGGATATGAAATAAGTGATTTCAATAAAGAATGTGATATAATTACAAATGATGTTATATAAATATAATTATATAGTTATTTTAATTATTATTATACAAAAATATTATAAATTAAAAAAAATTCCTAAAAAAATCATTTAAATAAATTCTATAATAAAAACTAAAAAAGCCTAACAAAACAAACCAAAAAAAAAAAACATTTTATTAACTAACAACATTTTCATAATCAATTAATTCAAATGTTTTCTTATATAAATCTTCAATATTCTCAAAATAACTATTTCTCCTTTTATAAAAAAGTACATAAGCACTAGAAGAAACAATTTTATTTTCATCAATTTCTTCAACATAACCATCATTAAATTCATACCATTTATCATCTAAAAAATTTTTACAATAAGCAATATAATGTCCTCCACTTAAAAAACCAAAATGATTTCCAACTGCAAATAAATCATAAATATTATCATTTACAGTATTTTCATTATAAATAATATATTTTCCCATATCTAAATTTTCAATTGGAAATTTTACTAAATTTTCTAATTTAGAAACATTTTTAAATCTTTTTAAATGAAGAATTAAAATTTCAGGACAAGTAAAAATTTCTATTTTTTTTTTTGCTAATTGATCAATTTTACACTTTGGACAAAACCATTTATTATCTTCAGTTAATTGTTCTAATTTACCAAATTTTTCTAATAAATCTAATAAATCAATTTCTGGTATATTTTCTCTTATTCTATTATAATAATTACTTTCATCATTTATTTGTTCTTGTGTATTTAAATTATATAATCTTTCTGCACAATGAAATGACCATGCTAATTTAAAATTTAATTGATAATCTGAAATTTTTTCATTTGTATCTTTTATTTTTTCTTTTATAATATCTATTTGTTCTCTTATTGTAAATTTATTTTCTGAAATTAAAATTATTTCTTCATTTAATAATTCTTCATTGTCTTTAATTGGTATTTCATCTTCTTCAATAAAAATTTTACTAAAATTTAGAAACATTATTACAAATGGATATTGATATTGTTCATGAATTGAAAAAGTTAACTTGAAATTTTGAATATTATTAATTTTTTCTGAATTTAATTCATAGTCTTTGAAATAATTTTCTTTAAAATTTTCATCATTTTCTTCTTCATCATAAACACATCTATTATAATTTATTAAAAAATTAAAAATTTCTGAATTATTCCATTCAATATTGAAATAAAAAACTTTTGGAATATAAATCATATTTTTTGGAGGATAATCTTTTTTTTCATCTTCATCTAAATTTATTATATTATATGAAAAATTATAAAATACACATCTTATAAATTTATTTTTATCAAATGTCATATTTTCCTTATGATCAAAATTTTCTTCAATTTTTCCTTCATCAAATTCTTTTGCTCTTTTATATAAAATATCATTATTTTGAGTAATTAAATCATAATTTTTTTTTATATCAGGATTTTCTTCATTATTAAATACATTTTTTGGAATTTGATTGAGAAAAATATCATTTCTATTTAATAAAACCTCATAAATAGTTTTATCTTGATTTTCATTTATTAAAATAGGGAAATTATTATTTATTAAATACAATTCAAAATTATTTATTCCACATCTTAAAATGTAATTAATTTTCTCTTTAAATTTTCTGATTGACATTTTATTATTTATTTCAACATTAAATCTCAATATATTCATTTTTAAATCATCATAAACAAAATAAATATTAATATCTTTTTTAATAATATTTTCATCATTAATATTTTCTTCTTCGTTTTTTTTAATAGTTAAAGGTAAACTAATAATTGCATAAGGATCAAAAGTATTTGAAATATTTTTACAATCTTCATTAGGACAAAAAACAGTAGATTTAAACATTCCATAAAATAAATCAACAATTAAAGATTGATTTCTAGCAAGAAATAATTTTTTATGATATTTAAATTCATCTATATCATTATTAAAAATAAAATTTTCATTAGGTGAAACATAAGGTTTATTTAAAACTTTATTTAAATCTTCATGTAATTCATCTAATAAAAAAGATAAAAATTCTTGAGTATCATGTTGTTGATAACCTCTAAACATTGTTCTAATTTCTCCAATTGTTTCTTTAAAATCATAAGGTTCAAAAGAATTTTCATTACCATACCATAAATGTTTTATTAATTCAACATATGATTCAACAAGTTTTCCTTTTGAACCAATTGGGTTATTTCTATTTATAAAAGGAATATAATAATCGTTTAAAAAATAATTTGTTAATAATTTACAATTTGATAAACATTGAAGTGATGTGTTCATAAAACAAGTATTTCCTATATTATTTAATCCAACTAATCCTTTTTTATTATTTATTTTATCTAATGGAAGCTTTTTTAAATTATTTCTTCTTTCTGCATAATATGATGAAATATTATTAAATGAAAATGTATTATTATTTGATTTATTGTTTTTTTCGTCATCTGAACTGTCTAAATCTAATACTTCTTTTTCGTTGTTTGTAATTGCGTTTTTAACTATTTTTTTTTTTGGAATTGATTCTTCAATATTATAATCTAATTCTGTGTTAATATTTCCGAAAATTTCTCCATCATCATTATAAGAAAATTCTATTATTAATGTATTATATTCTAATTGTTGTATTTGGAATTTTTTTGATATTTTTTCTATGAAATTATATCCTGGGATTCTATGTCCTTCTTTTATTTTTGATATATTTTTATAAAAATATTCTTTAAAATTATTAAGTGTACAATTATTTTGTAATTTATATATTTTTATAAATGATATCAATATTGTTTTATTTATCATTGATATTCCTAATTTTTCTTTTATTTTTTTATTATTTGGAGAATTTAAAATATTAGCTAAATAAATATATATTTCATTATCTACTAATAAATCAGGGAAATATATATCAAAAATATCTATATCTTTATTTCTTTCCATATAATCTATTATAGGAAGAAATACAATTGAAAATTTCCTTGAATAAATATCATATTTTTTACTTTTTTTTATTCTATCTTCTTTTATTTTTCTTTTTATTATATAATCACATCCAAATTCCTTATTTAAAATATCAAAAGTTTCTTTTGGAACAATTTTATAATCAATTTTATTTTTTTTGTTATTATCAATTATAAGATAATTTTCATCAAATAAAATATTTTCATTATTTTTTATAATTAATATATCATTAGAAATTTTTCCTGGATTTAAATTATTATCTATTTTATATAAAATTGGTTTTGAGACATAAATTTCAGGATGTTTTGAAGTTCTTTTAATTAATTTATATTTTACATATTGTTTAAATTTTTCATACCATTCAATATTAATTAAATATATTAGATTATCATATTGAAATTTTTTTATTTTATCTCTATATCTTAATTCATTTATATAAATTTCTCTAGAAAATGAAAGAATATATTTTGATTTTTCATCTTCAGTTATTAATGTATTTTCGATTAAATTTCTATTAAAAATATTCCCTTGTTTATCAATTAATGGTTCTTCTGTTTTATTTTCTTCTGAAAATTTAACCATTTTGAAAATAAAATAAATTATTAATATAAATATTTTTATATATTAAATTAATTTAAATATATACTTTCCTTAGAAAAAAAAAAAAATATAAATAATTAAATATAATTATTTTTGATAAAACTAATTTAAAAAATTATCTAAATTAAAACCATAAAAAAATATTAAATCCTATAAAAAAACAAATTTACTCTTTCTTATCATCTTTCTGACTTTCAGCAATTTGAATATTCATTTGAGAAGTCGCAACAAACATTTGTAAAGTTGAATAAACATTTAAAGCATCAGTCAAAGTAGGATAAAACTCTTTTAAAAAATTATTATCATTATCAATATATTTAGTACAATGCATTTTAATCATTTTTTTCAACTCATCAATATTACTTTTACTAGCATATCCTAATTGTTTTTGATAACCATCTAACAATAAAGTATCTTTAGTACACATTTGAGAAAAAGCATATTCTTTATCTTGAGTTAATTTAGCTTTATCAACTTTTCCTAAAGGATCATCAATTTCCCATTTATTAATATCTTTAGCAAGCCAATATTTTTCTTTTTTTGAAGTTAATTTAGTTTTAAAATTTAAATATTTATCTCTTATTTCATTTCTTTTTTGAATTAATTCTTCATAAGAAGTTCCTTCCATTCTTTGATATTTAAAAAATTCTTTTATAAAAGATTTAATAGTAACATTTTGTTTATATAAAATACGACTCCAATTTTTAAAAAAAATTCCAAATTCTTCAAAAGTTTTAGTAATAGGTTCTTTATTTTCAACTCTTGTATTTAATAATTGTAAAATTTCAAAATCTTTTTGTATAGCTTCCATAGATTTTTGAGTAGCATAAAAATTATTATAAAAATCTTTTAAATTAAAATTTAATCTTTCAAAAAGTTGATTTTGAATACGAATATATTTTTCAATATTTTTAAAATATTTTTCATTATCTTCTTCAGGTGAAGTAATAACTAAATTTCCAGTAAAAGTTTTATATTCTTCAACATAAGGAGAAGGTTGATATGAAGTTAATTCTTTCATTTTAGCTTCAAATTGATTATGATCAGTCATTGATAAAAAAGCGATTAAAGGTTCACTTGCTTTAAATTCTTCATTTTCTAAAACAGCAGAAATGAATTTATTTAAAAATTTCATTCTTTTTTCTATGAAATCATCTTCAAATCTTCTTCCTCCAACTTTCTTATTTGGAAGAGGAGGAACAACTTGACCAATAAATAATTTACATAATACATTTCTTAACCAAATAAAATCTGAATATCTTCTTTGAACTGTCCAATTCATTGTTGATGTTATTACTTCATAATTTACATAATTTGATGATATGAATGATGTTTCTATTATTTTTGGATTTTTTACTATTACTTCTATTACTTTGTCATTTAATGATGATTTTTCTAATTTTTTACATTGGATTGTTTGAGTTTTACGTACTTTTTTTTCTACTTTTTCACCCTTTTGAATATTGTTTATATCACCTTCTATGTTTTCATTTTTTATTTTTTCATTTTTTTCATTTTTATTTTTTTCTTTTTCAGAATTTTCATTTTCTGTGTTTTCGTTTTGAGGACTTTCGTTTTTGCTTTCTTCAATTTTTAATTGTTCTTCTTCATTTTGAGGTACTGAAGAATCTTTTTTTTGGGTTTCTGTAAATTCTTTTACTATTACTTTTAATTCATCTAATGTCCATTGAGTTAAGTCATCTCCATTTTCTTTTTTTTCTGTACAGAATTCAATAAATTTATTTTGATCATAATTTTTGTCTAATATTTCTTTTTGAAGTAATTCTTTCTTTGCTTCTATATCATCATCCATTTTTATTATATGCTTTTTTATTATTTTTTAATTATTTATTGAAGGATTGTTTTTTTTTGAAATAATAAATATTATTTTTTTTAAATAATATATATTTTTTTTCTATTTTGATTAATAAAAAATAAATAAACATTATTTATTTATTAAATTAAATATTTGAATATTATTATATAATAATTATAGGAAAAATAATATTTGAATATATATAAAGTGAAATATATTTTATTAAAATTAATTAGAAATTTAAATCAACAAATATTATATATTTATATGTTTTTCAATTATTTTTTGCTGATATAACATCTTTATATGGTTTAAATATATCATTTAAAACATTAACTATATTTTCTAAATGAAATTTTAGCATACCTAATTTCATAGTTTTTTTTGCAATAACAGTTATAAGATAACCATATAAATTACTCGATAAAATATTAAAATTTTCATTTTCAACTAAAAGATAATTTAATTTTTCATTACTTAAAGAAGTTTCTTCTACTTGATAATATTCAATCCACATTGAAGGAAGAATATCTAAAATTGTTTGATGGACTTTTTCTCCTTTCATACATAAAATTCCACCTGATAAAGTATTAATAAAAATTGTTTCTATTTTATTATCAATTGCTTTTTGTAATAAATCATTTAATTTAGATGGATTAATCATTTTTAAATTATAATGAATAATTTAAAATATAATTTTTTTATTTTAAATATATTAATTATATTTTAATTTTTTTATTATAAATATATTAATTATATTTTAATTTTTTAATAATTAAAAAAATTTATAAATTATAATCTGAAATTTTTTTCTTTAAATATACAATTTATAATTAATATATTTATGATATGGTTCAAAGCAATTAAAACATATTGAAATTTGACATTGTTTACAAATTAAATTTGTTTGCTTTCTTTTTCCATTTAGTCTATTTGTACATATATAACAATCTTTATATTTATCCCTTTTTGCTAAAAAATGTCTACCAATTAATCTATTTTTACTATTTTTCAATTTATAAATATTTACTTTTTCATTTACATTTTCTCCAATTAAACTTTTAATAATTGCATTTCTAAATTTTAAATGATTTAATCTTTTATTTTTATTTACTTGTTTTTTATAAATAATATAACTATTAGTAATTGTAACTTCTAAAATAAATAAAAATACTTTTTTATACCATTTTAGACTTTTTTTATCACTAAAATAAAATGAAGATAACTGATTATTTTTATCAACTCCTTTTGACAGAATATTAAATTTATAAACCATAAATGGAATTGCTTTATTAAATTTATCATAAATAACATAAGGAATATTATAAAAAGAAGAAACAATTCTTATTAACTTTTTTTCATTCCATTGACAAAAAAGTCTATTTTTATTTCCATAAAATACTGGTTTTTTTATATTATTTTCAATAGGTTTAGGAAAATATTTTTTATTTTTACCAACACTTGCAGTATAATAAATAAATTTTTTATCCAAAAAATCTAATATTTTCAAATTTGTAAAATAACTATCAAAAAAAATATGACTTTTTTCTTTTATATTTTCAGTCAATTCTTTAATAATATTTAATATATTATGTTGGCTTCCTTTATAAATTACCCATTTTATAATATATGATGATTCAGAATCTGAAATTGCAAAAATTTTAATTCCATATTTCGTGGGTTTAATTGGGTTAAATTGGTTAATTTTTAATCTACCTCTATATGGAATGTTTGTTTCATCTATTGTATAATTTTTTGTTATTGGTTTATTCAATTCCCATTTTTTATTTATATATTTTATTATTGGATTTATTTTACTTGCATAATCATTATTTTCAGAACTAAAATGAATATATTGATTTATAAAATAAAATAATGATTTTGATATTATAGTTTTAGCAAAAGGAAAATCATACATAGAATCATTTTTATTCCAATAATTAGTTTTATTTGGAATATTTACTACTCCCATATATAATAAGAATGCAATAAATTTCTTTATATTGTTTATTGAAATTTTATCTTTAGTTAAATTTTTATGAAATTCACTTTGATAATGATACTTTTTATCATAATAAATATGAGATTCTTTTAATATAAGTGTATATAATTCATCATCAAAAAAATTGCTAAATATTTTATAAGGTAAATCAAAATCTTGAGTATTATTTAAATTTTTATTCACTTGATTAATTAATACTTGTTGTTCTTTTTCATCTTTAATTTTGTATTTTAAATAATTAGTATTTTGAATATAATCCTGACATATTTGCCATTTATTAATTTCATCATTTTCTATTGATTCTTCTGATTCATTTGAATCTTCTATAATAGCATCTAATAATATACTTTCAATATCTTCATTTTTATATGATTGATTTCTTTTTTTTTTTGTTGAAAACATTTTTAAATAGAAGGTAGTTTTATTTATTATTTTTTATAAAAAAGAAGTCTAATTTTAGAAAATAAATGGTTAATTAATAAAAAATATTATAATTTTATTTTTAAATTAAAAGATAATATAATTTAAAAATTATACAAAAAAGTTTTTAGAAAATATATTTTTATAAGAGAATTGATATAATTAAATTTTTATGTATAAAAATGAACAAATTTTAAATGATGGAAATACTTCATCAGATCAATTGTTTATCTTTAAAAAAAAGACAGAAATAAATGATAATTCAAATATACAAAAACCTAGTAAATTTAGAAAAGAAATCTTAAATGAAAATAGAAAAAAAATTACACTTTCAATATGTCAAAATCAAATAATTGGTAATAATAATAAAGAAGGCAGTAATATATTGTTTGAACAAAATTTTAACAAAAAAATGAGTGCAATGACAGAATCAAATAAATACCTTAAATTTCATGCAAATTTTAAGAATAATTGTTTAAAAAAAATAAGAAAATCATCTTTAATGTCTTTAAATAGAAAAGATCCATTAGTCTTTTTAAAATCTCTTAAAAATTTTGTAGATACAACTAATTATGGTAAACTTTTAGACAAAATTAAATATTGTGATATTTCTTTAGCAATTTTATCTATATTATCATTCATTATTATATTATTTGATAATGATATTTATATATCAAAGTCAAAAGAATTTTTGGAAAAAATATTTAAAGGCAATAATATAGAATCCCCTATTGTACTTTTAAAACAAATAAAATATAGAAAAATATCCAATTTAGAAAATATTCTTCGAATAATTAATATAATAATTTCAATATTTTCTATTTTAATTTTAATAATAAAATATAATAATCAATTAATTTTAGATAAAAAAGAGAAAAAAAATACTACATCAACAGCAAAATTTATTTTATTTTGTGAAATATTACTTTTTCTTTTTATATACCCACCTAAAATAAATAATATTATTTATATAACAACAACAGATAATATATTTGTATTTAGCTTAAATTCAGTTTTTCTTCTTATTCACATAATTAAATTGCTTAATATATTTAGATTAATTCGTGCAATAAGTAAATATAATTCAAATTTAAGTAAAATAATATGTGAAACTTATAAAATTCAATCTGGAATGAATTTTATTATAAAATCAGAATTAAATGATAAAAAATTAACAATAATATTAATTTTGTTAGGTTTTAATTGTATAGTTTTTAGTGCAATATTAAAAGATTTTGAATGTTTTTCATATAATAAAAAAACAATATTACAAGGAAAAAAAGGAATAAATGATCTTCAAAATTATTTTAATACATTATGGTTAGCTTTAATAACAATAACAAGTGTTAGTTATGGAGATGAATATCCAAGATCTCATTATGGAAGATTTTTAATTTTTATTATTTCTTTTTTTGGTTTATTTTGTTTAGGATTTATTATTTCTATTCTAAGTGAAAAGTCAGAATTTACTCCAAATGAAAAAAAATCATATTTAAAATTAAAAAAAATTTTCAGTGTTGAAAATAAATTACATCAAGCTGGTAATTTAATTAAAACTATTTTATTTATTGTTAAAAATTTTAAATGTAAAAATAATGATAATAAAAAATCAAATTTACAAGAAAAAATTTGTTTATTATTAAAATTAAGAGCTGAATCTAAATTATTTAGAAATAATTTACATATTAGTAGAACTTATTCAATGCCAATTGATGATATTGTTCAAACTATGGAAAATAAATTATTTTATAATTTATTAGCTATTAATAATAATTTAGAAAAGATTGATACAATTGAAAATGATTTTAAAATAATTAATGAAAATCAAAATTTTATTTTCGAAAAATTAAAAAATATTTTTTTTTTTCAAGAAAATATTTGTAAATTTTTAGCAGAAAATCATAATAAAAATTATTTAGAAAAATTTAAAATTAATTCAAAAAGAAATGAAAACGAGAAATATTTAAGAGTTTATACTGTTCAATTACTTTCACCTAATTCTAATAATAAATATAGAATTAAAAAAAATAAAAATAAAGGATATTTAACACCTAGTGTTTATAAGAGAAAAAGAACTTGTAAAAATAAAAAAAGTACAAATACTTTATCAAAGTTTAATAAAAGTAGTCTTTTAAGTAGTTTAATTAGTTTTAAAAATAATAATAATAATAAAACAACTGTTAAACATAAAAGTGAATATAGATTAAGAAAAAAATTATCAAAAATAAAAACGCCTACAGCTCAAAAAAAAATTTTATTATCATATTATGAAAAAAATCTTAAAAGAAAATATAATTCATCTCCTGAAATTTTTCCAAAGAAAACAAACAAAAAAAAAGCCGACAATATTTAATATGATTTTCAACTTTTTAATTCAAATATATATAAATAAAATATTTATTTGGTATATAAATAAATAAAAACCTTTATTGATTTTTAAATAGGTTTTAAATATTAAGATATCTATTTTAAATATGATTATTAAATAACAAATAAAAAAGTTTTTAAATAAATTTAAAAATTATTATGTTCTAATTTATATCTTATCCCATTTGGACTAAAAATCCAATCATAAGTATCATCTTTATTAATAAACTTTTCTCTAAATTCAGAATACTCAAAACTTTTTTTATCTTTAAAAAAATTATTATTAAAATATTTTAATAAATTTTCAGATTCTTTTAATTCTGAAATTCTATATGTCATATTTAATTCATTTTCTTTTAATTTTGGAATTTTATGTTTTGAACTTAATTCAATTCTTGCCTTAATTATTGAAGTTGAAACAATAATAAATAAACTAATTAAAAAATCATTTAAATCTTTTGATTGTTCAAATTTTCCATTTTTTGAAAATAAATCAAAAAATAATCTTATTTTTCCAATATTTGATGATTGACAATAAACAAACCCAAGACATAAAATATTCCTTTTAATTATATATTTTTTCTTTTTATAATATAAAGTTAATTTTTCTTCTAATGATTTATAAATTATTTGACAAATATTTTGAAAAATTGGAAAAATATATTCTTTTTTAATAATTGTTTCTTTTGATTCATATGCAACAAAAATTTTTTTAGTAATAATTTCTTCAAAATCACTTAATAAAATTTTCTCAAAAAGAAATTTTTCATTTGAAGAAAAATTTATTTTTAAATTATTATAATCGAAAAAAGGAATATTAATTAAAAAACCATCTAAAAAGTTAACATATTCAATTAATGAAATATCTTTTAAAATATTATATACTGATTCAATTGGTTCTAAGATTTTATCAATATTAGAAGAATATATTTCAAAAGTTACTTCTTGTTCTCCTATTGCAAGAATATTTTCTAGATTTTTATACGAATCACTCACACAGCATCCCATTTATATAATTGTTTTTTTCATTTAAAAAAATAATTAAATATATTTTTTTAATGATTTTTAAAAAAAGAGTTTTATATAATTATTTTAAATTTTGAAATTAAATAATATAATATATATTTTCTATAAATATCTATAATGTATTTTGTAATTCATTAATTAATTCCCAGCATTGTACTTTTCC
This sequence comes from Isotricha prostoma, assembly GCA_023807205.1. Classification (NCBI taxonomy): domain Eukaryota; phylum Ciliophora; class Litostomatea; order Vestibuliferida; family Isotrichidae; genus Isotricha; species Isotricha prostoma. The sequence continues at coordinate 39,998 of JAJMZS010002967.1, read as the reverse complement.
ATTTTTATCTTTATCTAATTTAATAAATAATAAACTTGAATCATAGTCATTAATATTAATTCCTTTTATTTTTAAAAAATTATTTAAATCTACATCATTTATATTTCCTAAACCACCTTTATCAATATTTTCAAAGATGTTTTTGATTTCTTTAATAGAATAAAATAATTTCTTTCTTAAATTTTGAATATAATTTTCTGAGGAAATAATTAAATTAATTAAATTATTAATAAGTCTTTTTGTACTTATTAAAAAAACATCAGTCTTATTATATTCTGGAATAAATGTTGAAGGTTTTTTTTTTTCCATTAAATTTCTTCTTTTTTTATCATAAGGGACAAATAAATCAAAAAAATCTGAATAAAAAAAATTATCCAATTTTTTTTTATTTAATCTTCTTTTTATTAATTTAATATCATTTTCTGAAAGATAAATATTAAACAATTTAAAACCATTTATTAAGTCATCATTTGAAACAAAATTTTGATTATTAATATCAAAAATTTGAAAAATATTTTCAATATTAAAATCATATTTTGATGAAAGATTTATTTTTTCTTTTTCTATTTGTTTTTCTACATTAATACATTCTATTATATAATTTATAAATTCTTTTTCTCCTTTTTCATAATTTATTTGAGAACATATACATGGAAATTTTCTACATATATAGCAATTACATTCTATTTTTCCATTTGTATTTCCTAAATTATTGAATTCATTTTTAAATTGATTTGGTTGATTATCATTAATATTATTTGTAAATTTTGAAAAGAATCTTTCTGGATTATTTCTTAATGATAAATTTTTAGATATATAAAAAGAATTATCTTTTGGATTAATACTTATATTATTATTATTATTATTGTTATAATAATTATTATTAATAACATAATTATTATTATTCATATTAATATTATAATTTGATTCCATAAGTTTTTTTTGTTCTTTAAAACAAAAGAATTTTTGAAATTCATTAAAATCAATTTTATTATCCTTATTCAAGTCTATTTTTTTTATAATATATCTAATATCATTATTATTAAAATTGGTATAATTTTTTTTAAAAAAATTTATAATACTTTCTTTAGTAATAAATTGATATTCAGATAATAAGCAAAAAATATTTTGAATATTACAATCTTCTCTTTCTTTTATATTATTTATTATTTTGTTGACATTTATAATAAAATCAATTTCTTTGATTGATAATGTAATAAAACAATTTTCAATTTCATAAGGAATATATTTATAATTATTTAAATCATTTTTATTATTATTATTTTTCCCAATAAATTTTTTTTTCTCTGATAAAATCATATTTAAAAATTCAGGAAAAGAAAGATAATTATCACAATCAATATCATATAAAAAAATTAAATAATCAATTTCAAACTTGTTTATATTAATTGAATTTTTATTTAATATATCAATTAAATTATATGAATCAATATAATTTTTTCTTTCTTTATCAATAAATGAAAATAATTGAAAAGGATTAAAATTTATACTTTGGCATAAAATTTCCCTAATTATTTCAATCTCTTTTTCTTTATTTGATATGGTTAATAATAATTTTATTATTAAATTTTCAGTTTCAGGCAAAATCATTTTTTAATTTTTTTTTCAAATAAATTAAAAATAAATAAATAAAAATAATTATTTAATTACTAATAAAGGGTAAACTCTTTTCTTTATTTTTAGTTTGACTAAAATTTGATTTAATTTCAAAACAATAATTTTTAATCATACTATCATTTATATCATTATTATTACATTTATTTTTTAATAATTTTATTTTAATATTTTTATAATCCTTTTTTAAATATTTTTTAGAAGAAACTGTTTTAAAAGTTTTTGATTTATTATTATAAATATTAATTTTACTATTTGATGATAAAGATTTATTTATTGATATTGAACTTTTATTTGTATTATTTAAGGTACAGTTTTTTTCAGAATAATTGCCTAATAATTTTTCTAAATTTCTATTTCTTGATTTTTCTAAAATTAAATATTGTTTATTATAGTTTGTTATTGGAATTACTTTATTTTTTATTTCATTTTTTGTATTAAAAAAAATATTTTTTAAAATTAATTTATTTTTAATTCTCTCAGAATCAACTTTTTCTTTGATTATTTTTTTTACTTTAATCTCTTTTTTAATTTCTTTATTTATTTCATGTTTTATGAATAAATTATTTAAACTTTTACTTTTAATTTCATTATTATGATTATCAATAATTATTTTTTTGGTTTTTTTAATTAATCTTTTTAATTTATCATTTTCTGTTTCTTTTATTCCTAAATTTTCTTCATATCTTAATGTTTTATATAAATCATTTCTTTCATTGAAAAAAATTAAGTATCGCCTTATAAATGGATCTCTAATATAAAATTCAGGATCTTGATTTATCAATTTTATTTCATTAAAAGTTAATTGTTCAAAAATTAACTTCATAATATAATCTCTTTCTTTATTATAATCAATTTCATTTTCAATATTATAATCTATAATTTTATTTTTTCTATCATTTTCTTCTTTATTATTTGAAGAATAAGAAAAATTTATTGAATTATTTATAATATTATTTCTATAAAAATCTTGTTCATAAAAATTATTTATTTTAAAATTTAGCATAGATATATCTTTTTGATAATTATTACAAGTATTAATTTTTGACTTTGAAATAATTTTTTCTAACTTATTTCTTAATTGATATCTACCAATTTTATTTAAAATTTTTTTATTCATAAAAAACCAATAAAAATTTATTATAATAAAAATATAATATTTCTTTAGCAATAAAATACAAAAAAATAAAAAAAAAACAAACTCATATATCAAAAAAAAATAAAAACAAAATAAAATAAAATAAATAAATAAATAAATAAGAAAAAAAAAAAAATTTAATTTGCAATTTTAATAACAATACAAGAAACATTATCTTTACTTCCTTTCTGAATAGCAAAATTAACAATTTTTTCACAAAAATCTTTACAAACTCCATTAGTATTTTTTTCAATATCAATTAAATCATTTTCATTAATAACATCCCAAACACCATCACTTCCCAAAATAATATATTTACTATAAAAATCACTTAAAACTTCTTTAACAATTTTAGGAATTGCAGTAACGCCATAAACTTTAAAGTCTAAATCTCCAATTGATCTAGTTAAACTCAAAGAACCAAAAACTCTATTTCCAAAAATCATTCCTTTATTTTTTTTAACTCTTTCAACTTCATCTTTATTATTACAATTATGTAAATCAGTTAATTTTGTTATTTTATCTTTTGAAATATAATAACATTGACTATCACCAACATTGGCACAATATAAAATATTATTATCAATTAATATTACAGTCGCAGTTGATCCAGTTATTTTTGTATTGGGAATTTTTTCTAAATTTTCATTTACTTCTTTAAATGAATCATTTAAACTTTTTTCTATTATAAAATTATTTTTTTCTATATTTGATTGTAATATTTTATCAAAGTTATTATATAAATATTCTGATACTATTTTTCCACCGTGACCATCATATATTGCAAAAAGACTTATTATGTGATTGTTTTTTTCTATAAAGTTAATATTTGTATATGATTTATCTTCCATTTCTTTTCTGTGATTTATATTTTGATCTTCATACTTATGAAAACTTTTTATTAAGGGATTTGTATTTTTTTTTGTCGGAGTTTGGGTATGACTATTTTTGTGAGGAGAATTTATTATTTTTATTGGCTTGTTTTTTATTAGGATTTTAGGATTGTTTATATTTGGACTTTGATTTCTGTTTTGAATTATGTTTGGGTTTTGTATTAAGTTGTTGTTTATATTTTTGTTGTTTGAATTTTGGTTATTTGGGTTGTTTGTATTTGGACTGTTTGTTGTTTGATTAGTATTTTCTTTCATGTTTATTTTGTTTAAATTTATGTTGTCTTTGTTTGAATTGTTATTTTTATTTGAATTATTTTCTTTGTTTAAATTATTATTATTTTTATTTGAATTATTTTCTTTGTTTGAATTATTATTATTTTTATTTGAATTATTTTCTTTGTTTGAATTATTATTATTTTTATTTATATTATTTTCTTTATTTAAATTATTGTTATTTTTATTTGTATTATTTCCTTCTTTTTTTATATTAATATTGTCTTTATTTAAGAAAGTATTTACTTTAGTTAAAATATCTTTATTTATATTGTTATTATCTTTATTTATGATATTATTATTTTTATTAACAATATTATTATCTTTATTTATATTAATTATATTATTATTAATGTTATTGTTATTGTTAATTTTATTAATATTATTATTCATGTTACCGTTATTTTGATTATTTAAATTATTATTATTATTAATTAGATTATTATTTATATTTTTGTTATGATTGTTTGAATTATTATTTCTATTCATATTATTATTATTGTTTGTGTTATTATTTTGATTTGAATTATTATTATTTGTTTTTTTATTAGTATTAAGAATAGTATTAGGACTAATATTATTAAAAATTAAATTATTGTTTTTATTGGTATTATTTTCTTTAGTAACCATAATATTAAGATTTTGTCTTTCATTAGGAGTTTTAGGTTGATTATTATTAATAAAAAATCTTTTATTTAAATCTTTAATATTAATATGATGTTCATTTCCATTTTTTGAATTTTCATTTTCTTCACCCTCTATTTTTAAAGATCTAGATCTTCTAAATTTTAAATCATGATCAATATTATTAAATTTAATTTTTTTTTTATCATCTATCTGAGTATCTATTCTTTGCATTAAGTTATTAAATTTATTGGGATTGAAAATTAAATTATTTTGATTATTTGGACTATTTTGAGAACTTTCTCTATTAGAAAATGATGGAACTTTTATATTTTTGTGTTTTTCTTTTAATTGTTTTTTAATATTTTCAATTTTTTTTTCTTTCATTTTTAATTTATTCTTTTTATTTTAAAATAATAGTAAAAAAGTTTTTTTTTTATTTTAATTTTTTTTATTTAATAATATAAAAAACTAAAAATATAAAAATATAACTATGAGTCATTGAAAATATAATTTTAAAATTATTAGTCCTATAAAAATTTAATTAAAACATGATATAATTTAAGAAATAATATTCTATTTTAAACTATTATTCAATTAAACATAATTTTTTAAATATATTTAAATTATGATATAAATTAGTATTAAATAAAGTAAATTAAATGGATAATTTTACATTATATAAAAAAATGAGAAATCAAATTAAAACAAATTAAAAAGTTATTATAGCATTTTTATTATATGAAAAATGATTAATTCATAAATTTCCATAATTAATTAATGGAATAATAATAATAATAATTTTTCTTTTAGAATAATAATAAGTATATTTTTTAATTATTCAGATTAAAAATGTCCTCTTTTTCTGAATCAAATTTTCAATATAAAATAATTAATTTTTAACACTAAAATAATTAATTTATAATGGACTCAAATAATTTAATTGAAGAATACCCTTGCCCTGAATGTGAAGGAACCAATTCCTTAAAAATAAAACCAAAAGAAACAATGGCAAAATGTGAATTATGTAATAAATCTTTTTTTTTTATAAAATGTTTTCAATGTTCCTATAACATATATTTTAAAAAAGAAGTATTTTTAGATGGAATAAATATAGTATGTCCATATAATATATGTGGATTAAATATATCAACAATAATATGTGAAAAATGTAAAAAAAAATTATTTTTAAGAACAAAATACTCTCAAGGAGAAAAAATTCAATGTCCCTTTTGTCAATATCAATTTCAAAAAATTAAATGTCCAAATTTAAATTGTAAATTAGATATAAGTTTAAAAGATTATTATGAAGGAAAAAGAATACAATGTAATCACATAAGTGCAGCAAATAATTTTTCCATAAATATTAACTATTCAAATTTAAGTACAAATAGTATGAGTTTTAATTCATCAAATATATCAATTAATAATAAAAAACTTTCTCCAATGATATTTCAAAAAGTAAATTGTTATTATTGTTCACGTAATATGATATGGGATTATAATAAAGATAAAATATATATTGAAAGTCAACAAATAAAATGTCCATATAGTGAATGTGGTAAATTAACAAATAAAGTAAAGTGTCCAAAATGTTTAAAAAATAATATTTTTCCAAGAGGTAATTTAGAAATAGGATCAAAAATAATATGCAGATCATATGATTGTAATTATAAATTTAATATTTATTTTTGTCCTTATTGTTTAAATTCTTTATATGGTGATGGAACTAATTGTGAAGGAAAAGAAATAGTTTGCAAATACTGTAATAAAATATTTCAATTTGTTAATTGTTTTCATTGTAAAAGTGTTAATTTTTGGAAAAAAAATGAAAATAATCATTATATTGAAGGTCAAGTTATTAAATGTGGAAATTGTAAAAAAAATTCAGCAAGAATTTTTTGTCCAAGTTGTAGAAAAGTTAATATTTTAGTAAAAGGGATTTTAGTTTTAGGAAAAGAATATAATTGCATTTATAGAAAATGTAATAAAATATTTACAATAAGTTTTTGTTCAGTTTGTAATTGTACTTATGTGAGATTAAAAGAAAATAAAAGTAAAATATGTTCAGTTTGTGGAAATTTAATGCCTTGTATACAATGTCCTCATTGCTATAAATTCTGTTCATCATATGATCCAAATAATATTTTAAGTTATTCTCTTTGTAAATGTCCTTATAATGATTGTAATAAAGATTTTTATTATTATATATGTCCTTTTTGCAAAGGGGATTTTATTAAAGCAAATTTAAAATTTTTAAATATCAATTGTCCTTATCCAAATTGTAGAAAAATATATACAATTTTCCAATGTCATAAATGCAAGAAAGAAAATTGTTTATTATTAGATAATAATTCAATGGATATTGAAGAAGCAAATTGTGTAAATTGTAATGAAAAGAACATATTAGAAAATAATAGAACATATAGTTCAATTTGTAAATTAAAAAACATTGATTTTAAAAATGGAGAAAATTTTATTTTTCATAATCCTGAAGTTGATCCATATGATAAAGATATAATTGATAATTTAATAAAATCAAAAGTTTATTATATAAATCCAAGTCAAGTTCCAAAAACAAATTTTACTTCAAATGATGTTACTTTATTCCCAATAAATTCTAAAGATAATCCTAAAAATATAAAATGTGTTATTTGTTTAGAAAGAGATAGAACTTCAGTTTTTGCACCTTGTGGTCATATGTGTGTTTGTTTAGAATGTGGTAAAAATTTTATGAATTCTATTCAAAATGAACAAAAAAGATGCCCTCTTTGTAAAGGGGTTATCACTGATTTTTTAGAAGCTGTTATTGATGATTAAAAAATTTTTTTTATTTCAATTATTTTAATGGTTTTTTTTTTTTTTGCTTATTTTATTTTATATATTTTTTATTTCATTTTGAAGGATTTTTAGTTATATTTTATTGTTTTTATTTATTATTGACAAATTTGTTATTTTTTTTGAATAAATAAATAGTTTAAGTTTATTTAATATTTTTTATAGATTTTTTTTACAAAATGTTTCTATATATATATAAATATAAATATATAAATTATTTTTATATTTGTTTATTTAATATTTATTAAATTATTTTTATATAATAAATATTATTATATTTTAAGTTTTTAATGAAAATTATTTTAAATATTTTATTTATTTTAAAAACATAAAAACAATTTTAAATTCAAAAAGTTCATTTTTTACTTTATTTTGATTTTATTTTAAATAATAATCTTATTTTTTTAAAAATAATAAAAAAAATTATAATAATATATATATAAATAAAAGTTTCTTTTAATATAAAAAAATAAATAATAGATTTATTTTAAATGAGTTTTAAAATAGGAAGTTTGATTTGGGGAAAAATACAAGGATATCCATGGTGGCCAGGCATAGTAAAATTATTTTATAATAAAAAAATTAATAGTTAATTAATATTGATAATAAATCTTATAAACCATATACTATAAACTTTATAGGTGATAATACACATGGTGTTGTATCAAAAAATAATATAATGGATTTTTCTTCTAATAAATTTAGATTTGAAAATGTAAAAAATAAAAAATTAAAAGAAGCTATTAAAAAAGCAGAAAATCTAATTTTGGGAATTGATGAAAAATTAACTGATATTACTGAAAGTAATATTTCTAAAGAAAGTGAAAATGAACAAAATAAAAATAATAATAATAAAATACAAATCAATATTGAAGTTAATGAATTTAAAGAAAATAATATTAATGAAAAAAATTTACTTTTAAAAAAAAAAAAGAAAAGGGAAATTAATAAAGATGAGATTAAAATTATTTTTAATGATATTCAAAAATATTTTCTATATATTTATGAATTAATTAATAATAATGAAAAGGAAAAAATTAAGAATGAAGAAAAATGTTTAAATAAAATTTTTAAATTATTATTACAATATAAGTTTGAAAATATGGAATTCTTATTTAATGAAAGTAACATTTGTAAAATGATAATTTATTTTAAATATAATTTGAATATTTTTAGTATAAAATTATCTGAAAAAATAAAAGAAATAAATGAAAAATTCCAATATTATTTTAATGAATATTATATTGATAATGAATAGAAAATTTATATATATATAATTTTTTTAGAAATAAATAAAAAAATAATTTGAAGATTTAATATTTATTTAAATACAATATATTATAAAACTATAAAATTATTATTTATAACAATAAAGTTGAATTAACTATGAATAAAATTTTGTATATAAATTGAATTCCAAAATTTTTTCATAGATAAAATAAAAATACCTGTTTATTATTTATTATTACTTAACAAAACTATTATTAAATATATAATTATTTATTTTATTTTTACTAGGAAACAGGGTATTTTTAGATAAGTTAAGAGAAAGTGTACTTGAATTATTAAATTTATTTTTATTATAATTAAGTACTTCAAAGTTCTTAAAAAATATTCTTTTAGATTTATAATTACAAAAAATAATAATTAAACAAATTACTATAATAATAAATAAAGAAACCAAAATAGACCATATTAATAATTTATCTGAATTTTTTTTTTGTTTTATAAAAATAAATTTAAACAGGAAAACAATTAATAAACCAAAACATAAAATTAATCCTAAAATTAACATTAGTAAAAATAAAATAAATTTTTTACAAAGTTCTTTATCAAATTTTATATCATTATAAAATCTAATATAATAATGATAATAACACTTTTCACATTTTGCAAATTCAGGTTTAATTTTTTTATGAATAAACAAATTTTTTAAACAAATTTGATGAACATATTTAACTTTTCCTTCACATAAACATGGAGTAATTAAAATATTTTTACTTGTTTCTTTTTCAAAGCATATTCTACAAATTTTTTTATCTTGTAAATAACTAATTCTTGATTCATTTAATATATTTGATGATGTAAAATTTAAAAATTTTTTATCTCTTTGATGATATAAATTAAGTTTAGCTGTTATTTTAAGTTTATCTTCATTTCTTTTTGGATAAAATAAACTTTTTGTTGATGTTTTACATTTATGAGCTTGAATTGAGGATGAAAAAGAATTATTTTTTGTATTCTCTTTTTCCATATATTTTAATGAATTTCTGAAAATAATAATTAAATAAAATATTTTTATTATAATATTCGTTAAAAAATTTATTGAGATTATATTAAAAATAATCATGAAAACAATAATTTTAATAATTATCAATAAAGATAATAAAGGTTTTTTAGTTTTATAAATAAATTTTTTTTTTAAAATTGAGTATCAAATTTTTATTAAAACTATATTTTCTTCTTTTAAATAATTTATTTTGTAATTAATAAAATATTAAATGATTTAATTATTTTGTCTTGTAAACTAATAATTATATATATTTAAATTTTAAATTAATTACTTATTTTTGATTATTTAATTATCATTAAATAAAAAAATATGATAGATAATACATCTTTAATTAAAAAAGTAAAATTAAAACAAAAAACGAAATTTTCAGAAATTAATAAAAAAAATATAACAAAATTCCAAGAGCCAAAAGAAGAACCAATAAATCAAATTAGAAATATTGAATCTTTAGCTATAACAAATGAAGAATATAATGATAAATTAAATCATCATTTACAAGTAGAATTAGGAGATGATATAATAATAAATAATCAAGTACATGAAAATTATATTGATAATCTAAATTCAGATGAAAGAATAAAATACTTAATTAATATTAATAAAAGTGAACAAATTGATTTTATCAATACATTACTTAAATTAAAAGGAATAAATTTTAATAATATTAATAATAATAAAATAATAGATAATGAAAATGATAATATAAATTTAACAAGGATAAATCAAATATATAGTAATAATAAACCTGATGATGAAAGTAAAAGTTATATTAAAGAAATTTTAGATATTTGTGATAATACTAATAATAAAAATGTAAATAATAATTTTTTAAATAATGATATAAATTCTATTTCAATAAGTTTAAATAATGGAAAAGAAAATTTTAATGAAATAAATAATAATAATATAGATACATATAATAAAAGTGAAAAAGGAAATAGTTTAAAAACAATTGATTTGATTGAAATTGCTAATAAGAGAAAAAGAATGGGACTCAATAAAAATTTTAAAACTATTAAAAATGAAATGAGAGACAGCAAAAAGAATTTTATTAGAAAAAAAATTAAAAATGAAAATGATCCTGAAATTGAAAAATTAATAAAAGAAGCTAAAAATATAAATAATAATATAATGTTTAAACAATTGTTAAAGCACGATAATATTATTTATAATAATAAAGAAAATAGAAATAAAATTTTTAATACTTATAGAGAAAATAAATTTAATAAAAAAAATAATATTGTAACTCTTGATGTAAATGAAAATAGTAATTATAGAAGATTAAGTTTAAATGATGAAAAAAATTTAAGTAATGATAATTTGAAAATTAAAACAAATTTTGAACAAAAAAAATATATTGAACAAAATTATTTAAATGGAAATAATTCTAATTTAAATAATAATAATAATGAAAATTATATTCCTGTTGAAGAAAGATTATTTTATTCTTCTGATGAATTAGAAAAAGAACAAATAATTAATAAAAAATCAAATAAAACAATAGTTGAAGAAAATGGTAAAATAAAAATTAATTTAAAAGAAATAAAGCAACAAATTAAGGAAAAAGAAAAATCAAATACTTTAAATCCATCAAAAAAAAGAAAAATTAAGAAAATTGAAATAATAAATATACCAGAAAATATAAATAAAAATAGTCAAATTCCATTTATTCAAGTTAATGAAAATATTAACCAAAATGAATCTAGTAATATTAATTTAATAAATAATCAAATAAAAGAAAATTCATTACAAAATGGATTAAATATAGAAAAAGAAAAAAATTCAGAAAACATTTTTTCAACTAATATAGAAAATGAATTAAAGGAAAAAATAGTAAATTCAGATATATGTGATAAAAATAATAATATTATTAATAAAAATATCATGATTGAAGAAAATATGAATAATGATAAATTAATAAATGATGTAAAAATTGATGATAATAAAAATAATTTTAATGGTAATATAAATAATGAAAATATTATGATTAAAGATATTAATAATAATAATAAAAATATTTTTAATAATAATATAGAAAACAAAAATATTATAAATGATAATAAAGAAAATAAGTTTGATGAAATTATAAAAATTGAAAATATAATTGACAAAAATAAGATTGAAAAAAATGATAATATAAATTATGAAAATATTGATGATTTAGAAAATAATTTAAATAAAGAAAATTTGATTAATGATAATAAAAATAATAATTTTGAATATAAAAAAAAAATAAATATTTCATCATTAATACAATTAAATCCAGATTTAGAAAATAATAATAATAAGAATCAGGATAATGATAATAATAATAAGCATCATATAATTAAAATATCATCTTCATCTTTTAAGAATATTTTTAATAGGAATTCTGATATTAATGATGATAACAATGATATTAGTTCTAAATCATTAAATAATTTAAATTATTTTAATGATATAGAATATTTTAATAATGAAAGAAATAGGAATTCCAATAATAATAATTATAATAATGAAGATAATAAAAAAAATTTAAAAGAAATTTATAATAATGAAGATAATATTAATAAAAATAATTCAGATGTTAATATTAATAATACTAGTCAAGAATTCCAACAAAAAAATTTAAAACAATATTATATACCAAAAAATAATTATTACAGTAATATATTAAAAAAAGATAATAAAAAACAAAATAAAATTCCACATCCAAAAAATAATTACAAGAAAAAAATAAATATTATTCAAGAATCAAATAAAAATGATAATAATCTCAATAAAAATAATTTAGCCAAAGCAGAAATAAATTTATTTGATGATGAAGAAGAAGAAGAAGAAGATGGAGAATGTATTGAAAACAATAATATAATAAAAAATAATGAAATAAATAAAAGAAGAAGTAATATTAATAAATTTATAAATCCTTTTGATACTATTGAAGAAAATAAAATTGAATTTGATATTGATGATTTAGTAACTCCAAAATATATGTTTAATAATAATTCAAAACAAATTAATATTGTAAATAATAATAATGAAAATAAAACCAATAATTCAAATTCTTTAAATGATAATTTCAATAAAAGAAAATCATTTTCGTCAAATTTAAATAATTCAAATATTAGTTCAAATTCAAATCAGAAAAATAAAATAATAAAACAAATAAAGAAAATTAATAACAATGGAAAAATTAATAATAAAAAAATAATATCGAATTCAGTTATAAATTTAAGAAATAGTTCAATTCAAAAGAAAAAAAAATATAAAACAATAAATTATAATAATAATTATTCAGCAAATAATTTATTATCAAAATCTCAAACAAATGAAAATCATAAAAAAATTAAATTTACTCCTAAGAAAAAAGGAATATTACAAAATAATTCATCAATGAATAATATAAATTCAAATTTATTAAAACAAAATACAAATAATAGTAATAATAATATTGATGATAATGATAATGATGAAGTTGATGAAGGGAATTATAGTTTTGATAATTATTTTAAAAAAATTTTAAACTCTAATTCCTCAAATAAGGTTAAAACATCTCAAATCAATTCAATTTTAGGAAAAACAGAAAATATTGCAGATTTAATTATAAAAGATGATAATGAAAAAAATAATAATATAATAAATAATGAAGAAAATAAAGAAAAAACACAAAAAATAATTAAAAAGAAATTAGATATTATTAATGAGACAAATGAAAAAAATTAAAAAAAAAAAGATATTTTTGATAATTCATTTTTAAAATTTAATTTAACATTTTTTAAAATTTTATTTTATTATAAAAAATTGAAATATATATTTAAACCTAATTTATATCCAATAAAATATAATCAAATTAAAAATTATTTCATATATCTTTTATAAATATAATAATAAAAAAAATAAAATAAATCAAATAAAAATCCAAAATTTTAAATTAATATAATTAATTAAATTTATTTATATATTCAACCCAATCATACTTCATTTCATCTTTTAAACCTTCTCTTTTTAATTTTTTACAATTTTGATTCTCAGTATTATTCCAATTAAAAGGCATTAATCCATCATCATAAGTAGGTCCACTAATAATATAAATTTTTTTATATTTTTTTCCTTTAATATCTTTAATAGAAGAAATTTTAGCATCATATGCCCCATGACAAGAACTATCTTTTTTTAAATCTCCTCTTGCTGAAATAGTATAAGTTGGTTTATTTAAAGAAAATTCTTCTTTCAAATAATTATTATATCTCATCATTTTTTTCATTGATTCAATATCATTTATTTTATATTGATCTCTTCTAAAAATTTTTGCTCTTGGAGAAAAATCATAATCAACATCTGGTCTAAATGATGGTCTTTCTTTTAAAAAATTTGAAATATTTGAAATTTTTGTATTTTCTTTATCAAATGGAATATTATAACTTGGAAAATAACTTCTTTTTAAATAATCAGTTACATCATTTACAAAAGTATAATTTGGTAATGTTTCAATAATATAAAAACTATTTTCTTCTATTTTTTTATTTTCTAAGTCAATTTTTTTTCCATCTAAAATCATAAACATATCATTATAAGTTCCAGATGAATATTTTGAAAAATGTTTTGTCCATTCTAATGAAGTTTCAGACAAAAAATTTGAAATTATTACTCTTTGCCAACATAAAAGAGAATTTGGATTAATATAATCATATAAAGTATTATTAAAAAAAATATTTGTTGTTTCAATTACAATTAATTCTTGATTTGTAATATAAAAATCATCTAAAGAATTTAAAGTTGCTGGATAAGATGAAAATAAAACATTTTTTGATTTAATTAATGGATGATTTAAATTAATATTATATTCTTTGAATATTCTAGTCATCATTGCATATGAATGCCAAGTATTATGACCAAAAAAAATATCAGATAAATCATCTTTTACTTTAAATAAAGCAGAACAGTGTGATCTATTTAATAAATAATTTCTTAATTCTTCATTTGTCATTTCTGAATAATTTGGACGATTAAATTTTTTATTTATTTCAATTAAATCTGCTTGATATTGCATTAAATAAAATCCTTCTTTATTAATTTTTTTATCTTTTTCACATATTAAATTATATTCTTCATAAAGAGAATTAAATTGAAGTAAAATTAAATGAGCTAAATAAAAATATATATCATTAGGATTATTTTTATATTGTTCATTAATAAAATTTTCTTGTTTTATTAAAAAATCTAATGATTTTCCATTTAAACTATCAAAAGACATTATATTTTTATAATGATTAAATATTCTATCTTTTGTAACAAATGCTTCAATTTTTCCTACACTTTGCATTTGAATTTCATCAGAAAAAATATTATTTGTTGTTATTGATAAAGAATCCCATCCTATTTCATTTAAAGAATTATTATAATATGCTTTTGCTATGTAAAGTTCTGTTTCTGAAAAATTTGATGTTTCTATTATGAATTTATTATTTGAAGTTATACGAATTCTTGCTTCTAATTCAGATTTTATATTTGGAATTATTATGATAATGAAAAAAAAAAATTTTAAATACATATTTTTTATTTTTTTATTTTGATTTAATATTAAATTTATAAATAAACTTTTAAATAAATATTTAATATTTATTTGATTTTTTAATTTAATATTTAAAAAATATAAGAATTGTTTTAAAATCAATAATAAATATTTATTTTATTTTTTTATGTTATAATAAATTGGAGTAAATTTTTTTTTAAGAGACATGATTCTTTTAGAAAGTTTATTTTTTTAGATTCAAATTTTTTTTCAAAAAAAAATATGAATAGAAATCTTTCTGAATTCAGAGGAAATATCTCTCATATTTTACCTATAAATAAAAATGAATGATATTTAAAATTTTATAACAGAAAATATTTAAAAATTAAAAGTCCAGATTTTAAAGAATTAAAAAATTTAGTTTTAAATAAAACAGAAAGAGATTCAAAAATATCATTAACAAATTTAAAACAAAAAATACATATGTTAAATACATCTAAATTTGAAATTAAAAAAATAAATAATCTAAAAAATATATTTTTATTTATTTTCAAAAATATAATCACATTGTAATTTATGTGAATGTGAATAAAAAACAATAAGATAATTATACATTATGATTAATTATTTTAATATGTATAAAGAAAATGAAGATAAAGGATATTATTTGTTTGGAAACTCAGATAATTTCAATATTCAATAAAATATAATAAAGCTTATATAGAAAGGATTTCAAATACTTCATCAAATAAAATAAACTCAAAAACAAGGCAAAATATGGTAATTTTAGTATTTTATATATTATTTTAATTAATTTATAATAATTTTATTGAATTATTTTTTATGAATTAAAGAATAATTATTAGATATTAGAATATTAAATTAAATAATTTTTTTTCAAATATTAAAACAAATATGTATATCTTTATTTTTCTTATATTTATTAAAACAATTTTTGGAATAGAATATATTAATGAAGTTTTTGAATTAAAAATATATACAATATATTATGAAGAAGATAATATTTTGTATAAATATTCAAATTCATCAAAAAATATAATACTGAATCATCAAACTCAATGTATAGGTGAATTGTATTTATATGATAATAAAAAAAAAAATTTAACAACAATAAAGTCTAAAAATTATTTTTTTCATCTCAATTTAGAAGCCAATAACACATATTATTTCAATTTTTCCATTGATATTGACTGCTTTGACGGACATGAAAAATTTGTGTTATATAATAATATTAATAAAACCTATTCTATTGAAAAATCTTTTATAATACATTTTTGGAATTTAAAAAATGGGTCCTTGAATTTGACTGTTAATAATAATAAATATAATTTAATTGAAGTTTCTACAAATACTAAGTTTGATGATTTATATATAGATTTAAATATTTATAATCTAGATAATAAAGAAATAATAGAGAGAAGTATAAATGATTCAAAATATATTTCTTATGTGTTAAATCCTACTTACCAAAAATCATTAATTAATATTAATTGGGAAAGTTCAGATGAAGATGAAGAAAATATTGAAATTAATACAATATCAATTTCAATAATAAGTTTTGATAATAATTTGATTTCTAAATTAAACCAAAATGAAGAATTACACATTCCTTTTCATTTAGTTGGTGATATTATAAAAAGATCATTTTTTATTGATTTACAAGCACCTGAAAATATTAATAAATCATATTTTATTTTAATATCAACAATATTAGATATTAATTTTTTAATTGAATGTAAATATATCAATTATAAAATGAGTGGGGAAAATTATGATGAATTTGAATATGAAATTATATCAACTTGTAAAATGACACAAGAATCTTTATATACCGATAAAAATTTGAATAATATTACTAGAGAAATTAATGATAATATAAATGGTATATTAGTGGAATTTAAAGCAGAAATTTTTTATCAAGATATTGAAAAAAATGAAATTATTGTTGAATTATTTCCTGAAGTAATTAATACAAATTGTACTAAAACTTTAAAAGATGGAAAACAAAGGTTTTTTATATATGATAAATCATTTCAAGGAACAAAAAATTTAATAATTTATTCAAATCAAAGTAAACATATAATATTTGATAACAATTTATTTAATAATAAAACACTAAATTTTTATATCATTCCTATAGAAATATTTAATACTTATGAATTTATTAACTTTACATTAATTGGAAATAAAAATGTAAATAATATTTTTTATTTTATATTTACAGATAAAAATATTAATATATATGATAATAGAAATTTTAATAAGGAATCAATATTATTATCTTCTGGAGAAGAAACATATTATCTTTTTACTTCAAATAATCCTGGTAAAGAAATTATATATTTAGATATAGAATATGGAAATTTAACTATTTATAGAAACAATTTATATAAATCAATTGAAGAAATTTTTAGTCTAAATTTTAAAGAAATAAATGATTATATTGAAATTAATGATAAAGGTGAAGTTTACAAAATTATTCCTTCTAACGATACAAGATTCACATTTAAAAGTTTTATTATACAAGATAATAGTAAAGACTTTAATTATAATAATAATTCATATTCAGCTTCATTTTTTATAAAAAAAAATAAATCTTATAAAATTGGCAAAATAACACAAATTAATTATTATCAAATTCAATTATTTCCAAAAAGGAAAAATACAACAACAAATATATTAATGAATAATGAAAATATTACATTAACAAATAATAAGACAATATATAAAAAAACAAACAATTTAAATGAAAATAATGTAACAATAAAATCAACTGAAGATACTTTATTAACATTTTTTTTTGGATATAGCAATTATAACAATGTTACAGAAAAATATTTTCAAATTGATAAACCAATTGATTTTCTATTTATTAAAACAGAAGAGAATAAATTTAGAATATTAAAAATAGAAAATAAAGAAATTAAACCAGTAAATTTTGGTTATTATTTATCCTTAAAAAATTATGTTGATAAATTTTATTATTTCAATCAATCTAATTTAATTAATCTTAAATATAATGAATATTTTTTAATTGATATTGATAATCCATTATTAAATGTATATAATTATATTTCAATTTTTTCCAAAAGTCTATTATATTATGAATATTTTGATTATTATTATACCAAATCACATTTTTATTCTCAAGAATTCATTGAACTTAACTCAATAACACAATATAAAATCTTTGAATATGATTTTCAATCATATGAAAATAAATCAATAATTATGGATATAATATATTTAAGTAAAAATACGAATTATGGAAATATGAATATTTATATACATAAATACAGAAAAGACATTTACAAAATATTAAATGAAGAAAATCTAAATTTATTAAAAAATATAAAAGAAAAACAACATGAGAAAAAAAATATAATATATATAGATAATATTCTTGATATTGTAAAAGATAAGTTTTATATTACATTTTATTTGGAATATTTTGAAACACCGAACAAAGATTTAAAATTTAGATTCCAATTATATAATCCTACAAATTATTATTTAATTAATAATGAAAGTTTTAAATTAGAAATTGGAATAATTGAAAATATTATATTTCATTTTAAAATCCCAGCAAAAAAATTTAATAAAAAATATATAAATTATGATTGGTTTAATGAAAAAGATTATGTAAAATGTAGAATTATTTTTAAGAATAGTAGTGATAAAGATGAATATAAAAAATCATATAGAGGTTATGAAGAATATGATTATAATAAAGACTATGAAATAAAATATGATTGTATAAATCAATATATCAAAAAATATTCACAATTAAAATTATTAATTTATTTATCTGATGATTTAAGTATTAAAACAATAAAAAATGATTTTGAAAAAAATAGTTTTATAATTGTTTCACCAAATATTGTTTTTCTAGTTAATAATATTACTGACGAAGGAATTGGAGAAACTATTACATATATGATAACATATAATAAAAATAAAATGCATCAAAAATATTTATTTAATGACTCAATTTATTATGAAAACATAACAAAAATGACCAATTTAGATTCTTTTGAAACAATGGATACTTTAGATAATAATCATTTTTCTTTAATAAAAAAAAAAAATAATTTTGTTATAATTGGAATTGAATTTGATGAAGATAATTTTGAGCCTATGAATGAATTAATATATCAAAAAATTCAAAAACCTATTGAAGTTTCAAATGATTATGAAAAAGTATTTAATTCAAATATAAATGATACAAAAAAATTTATTATTAATCAAAATTCATTTTTATCAAATAAAATTAATGCTTCAATAGTAATTTATTCATCAAAAAATTCAACAATATTTTTTGATAAGATAATATCTAATAGATCTCGTGCTGTAAATATTTTTGTCTTTTCAAAAAATAATGTGAATGAAAATATAATATCATTTACAGTAAGTTCTAAAAATGTTCAAAATTTTACTTTTAAAATAATATATTTTAATAAAAGTATCAAATATATTAATACAGATTTTAATAAAAGTTATTATATTTCTTTAAACCAGAATAATGAAATTTATTATTTAGGAATTTATTTAGACATTAACTCTTTTATTTACATAAATAAATTAAGAGGTAATGTTGCAATGCAATATAAAAAGTATATTAATAATATAGTAACAATAGATAATTTGTTAGAATTTGATAATATTACTTATAATTATCCATTTATAATTAATTCTCCTTTTGGTTTGTTTAAATTTTCATGTTCAGAATATTGTGAATTTGAAATGAGATTTTTTAATCAAACAACAAATATAGTCTTGTCAGAAGGAATTCATATTCCTATTTATATAAAAAAAAATGAACCTCTTAACTTTAGTCTTGAATGGGAAAATATTTCTCAATTTGAAATAGAATTAATTGTAAATAATGAAAATGATAGAAATATTACAATTCTCTTTGATGATGAAAAAAAACAATTAAATAATAATAATTCAATAAATATAATAGAAAAAAAATATAAAAAAGTTAGTTTTGAAGGAGATAAAAATTATGATTGTTTAGTTTTTATATCAAATCCACTTAATATAACTCAAATATCTAAAAAAGTAAATTATTCAAAATTTGAAAATTCATATTATGGTTTTATTATCCAAACAAATTTTACAAATAAATTAGCTTTTACAAATATTCATATAAAATTTAATGAAACTGATTATAATATTTATAAAATTTGTTATTTTATAAGTTTTGGGAATATTACTAAAGTTTATAAAAAAAAATATTCTTGTCATAATGTAACTTATCAGACTCCATTTTCAATATCAATAAAGAAAGAAAATTATTCAGAATGGGATTCAGATACATTAACTGAAGTTATTTATGTTTTTTATATTAAAAATTATACTAATCTTATTTATTCATATGATTTCTATGATAATGTCAAACAACTTGATTTATTTCTACCAATTAAAATAAATATTAAAGAAAACAATTCTGTAATTTATTTGTTGAATTCAAATAACATGATTAATAATCTTTCAAAAAAACAACAATTGATGATTTTGTTTGAAAAAATTAATGAAGGTGGAAAATTATATTTGTATCAAAATAGTTCATCTATTTCAAGGGAAAATAATAATTTTTTGAATTATATTGAAAAAAAAAATTTAACAGAAAGTATTAACAATATATTTTATTTTGAAAATGATGCTTTAACTAATAATTATTTTTATTTAATTCTACAATCAGATTTAAATCAAATAAACAATACAATTGAAATTTATCATAATAATAAAATAATTAAAATAAAAGATGATTATTATAAACGTTTCAAATTTATAAATCCAACTAACTTTACATTTTCTATTAAAAATGATAAAAAAAAAGATTTATATTTAAATATTCAATGGGTAAATTTAAATTCCAAATCAATTATTGAAATAAAAAAAAATAAAGAAAACACATCTGATACCTCTCAATATTTTAAGGATTATTCTCTTTTTATTCTATTAGAAACAAATAATGAATATTATATAACATTTGAAGAAAATACAACTAATTATAGTGATACAATTAGTTATTTAGATATATTGTTTCATTGTTATAATAATAAAATATTCAATTTATCAGAGCATGATAGTTTTAATATTTCAATTATTTCTAAACAAATATTATATTTTTATATCGATATTTCAAGAATTCCAACAAAAGAACCTATAGAATTTGTAATTAATAAAAATATTAATATTAAATATGAAAATCCAAAAGTAAATTTGTTTAATCATTTTGAAATTGAGAAAATAATAGACAATCCTAACACCAAATATGAAACTATTAATTTTATCGAAGAAGAAAAAGAAAAATATATTTATTCTTTTAATAAAAGTACAATAAATATTAAATCAGTATTAGTTAAAATAAATATTACTTTTGTTCAATATAGTGAAGAATTAAAAAGAGAGAATTTTAGAATTGAGTTAATTAATAGAAAAAAATTTATATTTGATTCTTTTGAAAAAGATTTTCTTCAAAATGAAACAGGATATTATTATATAAATGAAAGTTCTTTTAAAGAATTCAATGAAATAACAATATATTCAAATGAATCAAATCAAATTAAATTTTCTCCAAAAATATTTTCTATTGAATATAAAAAATTTTATCTTATTAAAAAAAAAATGTTAGAAAACATAAAAGAAATAAATATTACTTTTGGAAATAATAATAAAGAATTTAGTATAGAAGTTAATTATATAAATAAAAAAAACTTATTTGATATTTTGCCAATGAGATTTTATGACTCAAAAAAAAATGTAAAATTAACAATTAAAATAAAAGATAAACCTATATTATTAATTTTTTCTTTTGTCAATTTTTCTCCAAATGATACAATTCTTTATATTGATAAAAGAGAAGAGAAAGGAAAAAATATATATATATATAGAAATGATTCAATTGATAATTTTCAATCATTTATCAATGAATATTATGATTATTCTTATTTGTATCCTATTGAATCTAAAGAAGAATATGAAGTTCTTATACTGAAAGGTGCAATTAACACAACTTTAAAAATTATATTTTATGATTATATTACTAGTAATTTAGGTGAAATTCAAGAAGGAAAGACATTTCCATTATTTATAACAAACAATATTACTTATATTTTTCAATTAAATAATATTAGCAAAAAAATATCTTTTAGAATAAAATTAGAAACAAATGAAATGAAGAAATTATTTTTACAATTTTTATATGATGATAAAACATTTAATTTATATGAAGAGAACATTATTATTCATGATGAATTAGTCCTAAACAAAAATTCACTAAAATTTAATCTGTTAAAAGGAGAAGCTATTTTTATTTTTTTTTCTATATGTTATAAAAAGACAGATACACATATACATTCTGTAACTAAAAATTTAAAACAATTTACAAAAGATTATAATACATTTTTTTATCCAAAAGAAAAAAACAGCGAATTTGGTATAATTAATTTTTTAAATGAAAAAAATGAACCATTAGATATTTATTATGAAGAAATTATTTCAAAAATAAATTCAACTTTTTCTTTAAATAATCGGGAAAAAATTACTATAAATAATACTTTTAATTTTATTTTTGAAAATCCCATAAATTATCATAATTTGAAATATGATGAAGAAAAATTAATTGTATTTCATATTCCAAACTATCAATATATAAAATATACTTTTAATTTGTATAAAAGAAAAAATATTTTGAATTATGGAACAATATACTTGAATAATAATAAAATTAATTATTCAGAAATTTTTTGTTATGAGAATAATAAGGAAAAAAAAATTAATGTGATTTTGAATGAAAATATTACAAACCCTGTAACATTATATATTTATAATAATATATCAAAAATATATTTCAATGGAAAAAAATTCGATAATTGTAAAAACAATAGCTTTTTTTTTAAAGAACCAATTTTTTATTATGAAACAAATGATAAAAATTTATATTTTATTTTTGATTATAATGAATTAAATCTATTATCTTTTGATTTTATTGATTCAGAAATTAAACATAATATTATTTTAAATGAAAATAAGAAAAATTTTGAATTTTATACAAATGGAAATACAATACAAAAATTTGATTTTATTTATAAATCAAGATTATATGAAGAAAATATGCATTTACAATGGAAAATTTTACATAAAAAAATAAAAGTGCGATTAGAATATAACTCTTCAACTTATCATTCATATAATAATTCAGATTATTGTAGTGAAAAATCAATTTTTATACAGTGTAAATTTGATGAAACATATAATTTTAAATTTATGATTCAAAATAAACAAAAATTAAAAGGAATAAAGATATATTTCTCTTTTTTTTCATCAGAGTATCAAAATATTTTATCTTTTAATATAAAAGATGATTTTTCATTTCCTATTTTAGTTAAACAACAATATTATTTTATACAAGATATAAGTTCATTATTAGTAAATGAAAATATTGAATATAGTTTCTCAAATTATGAAAATATAAGTTTATTTACAAAATTTTGTAATGAAACTCCTACAAATTTTTCAAATATTACAGATTATGAATTCACAAATTATACAAATATAATAACATCAAGCAATGAGTTATTTTATAGATTAACAAAACAATATAATAATACAATATTAATATTTAAAATTGATTTTAATCCAAATAATATTATATTTGAACAGGATTTTAATATTTCAAAAAAAATTTCAACCACATATATTGAAACTGATCAAGAAATTAAAATAAATGGACAAGGAAAAAGACATTTTCAATTTACTTTAAATTCAAAATCAAATAATATTATATTAAGTACAGAAGATGTTAATGCTTTATCAGTTATAAATCAAGATAATTATCCAAATTCTAAAAATTTATATATAATAGATGAAGAAATGGTAAAAAGAGGAATAATATTTCAATCATTTAATAATATGGTAGATTATATATTAAAAATTATATATATACCTAATAACAAAATAATACATGTTTTAAATCGTAAGGAAATAAATAATTTTTCATATCGAATATTAATTAATGATTGTTCAAAAGAAAATTATTATTTTGGTAATTTTAATAAAAAAAAGACTTATCTTTATATTGAAATTTTATATGGAGATCCAAAGATTAAAATGAAAAATATAAACAATTTTACAAATTTAAAAGATTTTTTTGATTTTGAAAAAAATGAAATCTATGAGAAACCAATTATTAATACAAAAAAAATTAATTTTTTTAAATTTGAATGTACTAAAACAAGTTTATTATATATTAAATATTATCCTTATAATGAATTTATTCAAAGAAATATTTTAATTAAATATGGAAATGAATTTGGTTGGTTATTAAAAAATGATTTTTATTTAGATTTTAATATAGAAAAAAAATCTGAAATTTTTCAAAATGAATTTAATTATGAAATTAAATTATTAACTTTTTCAAATGAATATACTGTTAATTTTGATTTTAATAATCGTAGTAAATCAATTAATGAAAAAAGTAAAAAAATTTTAAGGGATAAATGTAATAAAATTACATTAAATAATTTAAAACTTCTAACAAAAAATTATGAAAGTTTCTTTATATTCAAAATTGGATTAAACAGGTCAACATATAATATTGTTAAACATAATTCAAAAGTTAAAGTAAACCATACATTTGAAATATTCTTTTATCCTAATGATGATAAAATAATTAATACAACAATTAAAATTAAAAATTTAAAAGGCGAATTATCAGGTAAAATTTGTTTAAATGAAGGTTTTAGTGAAGATGGTTATGTTAATTTTATGGACACAGAATGTTTTTATTTAAATAATAATGAAGATAAAATTTTTAACACATCCAATCCTTATTTACATAATCAATATAAAGGTGATAAATTTTATTCAGTTTTTTATTTTGAAAATCCTAAAAATATAGAAGTTGAATTTTCATATAAAAATACAAAATTAAATAAACCATCAATTTATTATATTTTTATTATTACTATAATTGTTTTAGTTATAGCACTTTTAATTTTTATATTCTTGTATTTTAAAAAAAATAAAGCAAATGATAATGATGATATTCATATTAGTCTTATTAATGAAACTATTAAAGATAAAGTTATTAATTTTATTGAAGATAATGGAGATGATCAAGATTGGTAAATCAATTTAATTTATTAAAATATTTAATTTATATTATTGAAATTAAATTTAAATTTTTATTATTTTATAAAATAAAATATATGTTATAATTCTATTAGTTACAATAAAGGGATTAATTTAAAATTTTTCACCAAAATATTAATATCTTTTTCAGGACATAAATCAATTCAAATATATGATAAAATATTTAATATTATTCTCAATTGAAAATAAATATGATGATTGAATTAATTATATATCTATTAAAGCTAAGAATAATTTGGAAATTTGTTGAGATGATAAAAATATAAAAAAATGAATTAAACTAAAAATGAATATAAAATAAATAATATAATATAAATGAATATAATAAAATAATTAGGAACGTTATTTATTATTTAAATAAAAATTTAATTTCATATTATTATAAATAAAAAATTAAAATTTGAAAAATAATAATATAAAAAGAATATATAGCAATTCTAAAAGATAATAAAACTAAGTTTTATAATTCCCTTAATTATACTTTTATTTTTTCTTTTAATAAAAAAATTTTTTTTTTTCTAATAATAAAAAAATTATTAATAAATTAATTATAAGAAGTGGATTTAATTATAAAATTTATATAATATCAATTATTGATAAAAAATTATTATTAAAATTATTAATTTATTTATAGGTATTGATATTATTTTTATTCAAAAATAAAAATAGATTTTTACTTTGTGAAAGAAGTGAAAATAAAATTATTTATCAATTTCATTACAATTATAACTAATTTTCATTTATTGATAATTAGCATGACTATTATAATAATTGAATATTAAAATTTAAAAATTGTTTAATATTTACTTATTCCAGAGATAAACAAATAAAATTGAAAATTAAATTGAATAGAATTATATAAGGTTATATCTAATATTTTTTTATTCATAAATTTCAAAATTAATTATTTTTTTTCAAAAATAAATATAAAAAAATTAAAATTAAAAAATTAAAAAATGTCATTAGATAAAGAAAACAATAATGTAGCAGAAGAAAATCAAAATAAAAATAATACACCAAAAATAAACTTATCATTAGATACAATAACATTTTTAGATATAAAAGAAAAAATAACTAGTCCTCGTTCATTAAAAGCAATAAAAATTTTAGGATATGATTTGGATAAGTTATATTTTATTTCCTTTGAAGATTATATAAAAAAACATCCAGAATTAGAAAAAATAAATCAAGAATTTCAAGAAAAAAGATATAATCAATTTGAACAAAAAAGAATTAAAAAAATAAATCAAGCAAAAAATAAAAGAGAAGAAATAATAGAAGATGAAAAAAATAAAAAAATGTTAAAATCAAAATCATCATCTCAATTTAATGTATCAATAGAAAATTCAATTGATTCAATTTTAAAAAATGAAAGAGAAAAGTTAAATTTTTTAAAAAATCAACAAATTAATGAAATGATAAATTTAATTGAATTTGAATTTAAAGTTAAAGAAATGAAAAAAAAAAATGAAGAAAAAATGAAATTGCAAGAAAAAAAAGAAGAAGAAAAATTAAAAATTAGATTAAAAAGAATAAAAGAAAAAGAAAAAGAACAAAAAATAAATGAAAAGAAAAAAAATGAAAAATTAAAATTAGAAAATGAAGAATTTGAAAAAAAATATAAAGAAAGAGAAGAAGAAGATAAAAAAAATTTATTAGATGAGATGAAAAGAAAAGAAGAATTAGAAAAAGAAAAACAAAAAAAAATTCATGAACAAAAAATAAAAGATGAAGAATTTCAAAAGAAAATTCAAAAAATTTCTCAAGAACAAAAATCAAAATTAGAAGAAATACAAAAAGAAATAAAACTAAAAGAAGAAATACAAAAAAAAAAATTAGAAGATTTAAAAAAAGAAAAATTTTTACAAAGTTTAGAAAAGAAAAAAAAAGACCAAGAAAAAATACAAAAAATTCTTTTAAGATATGATAACCAAAAATCAGAAAAAGAAAATGATTTTCTTAAAAAACAAGAATTAATTGCAGAGAAGAAAAAAAAAATAGAAGAAAATTTACAAAAAGAAATTTTGTTAAGAAAAAAAAATTTAGAAGAAAAAGAAAAAAAGTGTTTAGAAATAAGATTAAAAAATGAAAAATTATATGAAGAAAATAGATTAAAATTAATTGAAAAATTAAATTCATTTGATGAAAAAACAAGAAGATTTAAAGAAGAAAATTATAAAAATTCTTTAGAAAAAATGTTGGAATTAAATTTTAAAAAAGAAGATATTGAAGATAATTTAAAAGAAAAAGAAAGAGCTTTTGAATATGCAAAAAAACAACAAATTCTTTTAATTGAAGAAAAAAATAGAAAAATTAAAAATATACAATTGAAAAAATTAAAATTACACGAATTTAGGAAAAAAATGAATATTGATATGGAAAAACAAAAAGAAAGTTTAATATTGAAATTTAATAAAATAATGTGTAATAAAAAAAATAAAAGTAAAGATGAACTTATTAATGAATTAAGAAATGATGAAAGTTATAAATCTCATAGAGAAATTCATTCAAATAAATCAAATTCAATGCCAAATATATTTAAAATAAATAAAAAAAGAGTAGAAAAGAAAAAAATATTTAGTAATGAAATTAGTAGAAATGAAGGAATTGAAGGAAATGGAGATTTTGAATTTGTAACAAATTTAGTATCAGGTAATATAAAAAATAATATGAATTATTCTAATAATAATGGCTCATTAGAAAATGAAAAGAATGATGAAGTTAATTATTGTGAAAATATAGAAAAAAAAGAAAATATTATTGAATAAATAGATTAAAATTTAAATATATATTAATTGCTGTTATTAGTGTAAAAAATTTGTATTAATTTAAATATTTTAATTAAATAATAATAATTTCAAATAAAAAAATATAAAAAATCTTATATATTAACATTTATTTCATAAATTATTTATTTTTTAATATAATATTTTGTCTTTTTATATTTTAAAAAAATTTAAAATTATTTTAAAACTTCAATAATCAATTTTTAAAAAATCATTTTTATTCTTAATTAATATTTAATTAAATAAAAAATTGAAAATTTTAATTAAATATAAAAAATGGAACAAGCAAATTCAGATGATATGGAACAATTTAAAAAGGAACAAAAAGAATTTGAAGTATTTGTAAAGGAAATAGAACAAAAAAAAGCAGACTTTGAGAAAAAGAAGTTAGATATTATCCAAACAAATGAAGATATTAAAAAGAAATTAGATAAAATTAAAAAGAGAAGTGAAGAAATTAAAAATCAAACTGGTGAAAGTGGGAAATAAATATTTTAATATAATATTAAATAATATTAAAAGTTTTTTAATTCCAAAAACTTGATTATCAAATTTTATAATTATTTTAGAATTTTTATTTTTATTTTTTATATTAATAATCTTTGAAATTCAAAATATTCAATATTTCATTAATTTAACTTTTATTATTATTTATTCTTAGTTATTAAAAATCCTTTTATATTCAAATAAACATTTTTAAATTGATTTAATAAAAATAATTTATATCTCAATATATATAAAATTTTAATAATTACTAACAAAACAATTATATATTTTTTTAAAAAAATTAAGTATTATTTAAAAAAATGATTCACTTAATGCTCTTAGTAAATCGTCAAGGGAAAATTCGTTTAATGAAATGGTATGATTCATATTTAGTATCAGAAAGACAAAAATACATAAAAGAATTAAGTGTAATGGTAATAGGTCGTTCCGCAAGATTAAGTAATGTAATTGAATGGAATAATTATAAAATAATATATAAAAGATTTGCTTCATTATATTTTATTACTTTATGTGATAAAGAAGAAAATGAATTAATTATTTTAGAATTACTTCAACATTTTGTAGAATGTTTAGATAGATATTTTGGTAATGTTTGTGAATTAGATATTATATTTAACTTTCATAAAGCTTATTATATTATTGAAGAAATTTTATCTGGAGGAAATATTCAAGAAAGTGATAGAAAGGAAATTTATAGAATTTTAAGTGAACAAGATGCTAAACTTAATGAAGAAAAAGAAGAAGATTATCAAAATAATTAAAATAAAAATATTAAAATGTTATTTTATTTTTGTAGTAAAAAATTATACTAATTAAAACAATTATTAAATTAATTATTAATATTTAACATTTTACATAATATTTTATAACAATATAAATTAAAATTGAAAAAAAAATTGTTATAACATTTGTATAAAATTAATATTTTAACTAATATATACATTAGAACATAACTCTTCTATTTATTTATAATGCCCTAAATTTATAAATTTTTTTATCAATAATCAAAATTCTTTTATGTACATAAATTTTCATTAATAATTTTTGAATAAGTTATAATTGTTTATTAAGTATAGAATTTTTTTTTGAATAAAAAATATTAAAATAATATACATTCAATACATGACTGATTTCTTCTATATTCATTTTCAATTTCACTTTTATTAAATTTTATTCTTTTTTTTTCTTTTATTAAATTATCATATATTTCTTTTGAACTCATATTATTTCTTGAATTAAAATGTTTTAAATTTTCAACTTTTATTATTTCAATTTGTGGGTTAAAAGAAACTTTTCTTTTAACTCTAACATTAGTATTTAATGTTACTAATGAATTATCTAATGGAGAAATATAACTTATATTTGTGTCAAGAGAACACATTGTTCTTAAAGATTCACAATTTTTAAAAGAATCATTTTTAATATCCATTTATTTTTTATTATTTGAAATAATAAAGATAAAATAAAAATTCCTTTAATTTAATTAAAGAAATTAAAAAATTAATTTTATAAAAAAAATCCAATTTAATATATAATTGATATAATAATGAATTATTTAATATCAATCTTAAAATATTATAAAACATCTTTAAAAAAATATAATATTTTAAAAATAAATATTTTTATTATTTATTTAAAATAATATGATAGATGATAAAATAAAAAATTTTGATTATTCAATTGATAATTTAGATAATGAAAATGAATTACCAAAAATAAAAAGAAGAAAAAATTCAGAAAATGAATTAATGATACAGAAAGAAGGAAAAGGAAATGAAATTAATGAAAAACAAAAGTCAAAAATAATATCTTTTTATAATGATAATATATTAAAATTTCGTTTAAAAGAAAGACTAAAAAATATTTTTACTTTAGGTAAATTAGGCAATATATTAACATTATATCCTGATGAAAATGGTAATCCAAAAATTTTTATAGGACCAAATATTGTGATATATATAATAATGAATATTTTAATTTCTTTAATTTTTTTTTCTTATTTGTATTATTTTTATAATTTATTGAAAAGAAATAATATTATAATTGGATTTATTATTTATATTTCTTGGATTTTTATTTATTTAACTTTATTTTTATTAAATCCTGGTTATCCAAAAATTTCAATTGAAACTTTAAAAGGGAATAAAGATATGAAATATTGTAATAAATGTGAAATTTTTTATAATCCTAAAAATAAAGTTAAACATTGTAATAAATGTGATATTTGTATTGAAGGTCGTTATTGCCATTCATTTTTTATTGGAAAATGTATAGGAAAAGGAAATTTATTTTTTTATGTACTTTTTATTATAGTTAAATTAATTTTTGTTTTGTATTTTATTTTTTATTTTTGGTTAATTAATTTAAAATAATTTCTATTTATATACAAGAAAATAATAAATTAACATTTTCAAAAAATAAATATAAATTATTATAGTATATTATAATAGTTTTAATTTAAATAATAAAATTTAAGTTCTTTATTTATTAAATTAATTTAAAATTTATCTTCTAATTGAGTTCCTGAATTAAATATTTCTTTATAAAAATAATTTGATGAAAGGTGTTTTTTTCTTTTATGATATCTATACATGAAAAATATTAAAATGAGAATTATTAAAATAATAATTATTATTCCAAAACCAACTTTATTATTATCAGAATCATTTTCATTAACTTTTTCTTCTTTTTTTGGATTTACTGGATTATCTTGTTTTTTTCTTTCTTCTTCTTTTCTTTTTTCTTCTTCTTTTTTTCTTTCTTCTTCTTTTCTTTTTTCTTCTTTTTTTTTTCTTTCTTCTTCTTTTCTTTTTTCTTCTTCTTTTTTTCTTTCTTCTTCTTTTCTTTTTTCTTCTTCTTTTTTTCTTTCTTCTTTATTTCTTTTTTCTTCTTCTTTTTTTCTTTCTTCTTCTTTTCTTTTTTCTTCTTCTTCTTCTTTTTCATTTAATTTAATAATTTTTCCCTTAGAATTATACATTCCAACTTGATTATCATCAATATTAAAAGTCATAGTATATTTTTTCATTATATGACTTCCAAGAACAAATTCATTAATTCCATCTTTAGCATAAAAAATAAATTCATATTCTTTATCTTCTTCATCATAAATAAATAAATCATCTTTACTTATATATAATCCAAAATCATCATTGATAACTAATGTTAAATCACTTAATTCATTATATTTATTTCCTAAACAAGTAAAGGTAAAAATTTCTTTTTTAATTCCAAAATTACAATTACCTTCATTAATTAATTTATTAAAATACATTTGTTCTAATTTTAAAATATATATAATTGGGAAAAATGTTTTTATTTGTTTATAATCAAATTTAATTTTATTATTCTTTTCATCAGAAAAATTTATAATTTGATCTTTTGAAATACTTTTTCCTAATAATAATCCTTTAATTTTACAATACCAATGTCCGTGGTTATTATTAAAATTGGTATCAATATTACACAAACCATAATTTTTTTTATCATTAATTTCATTTGTTGTTTTTCCTAATAATAGAAAACCTTTATTTGATTGATCAAAATATATAGTAAATACTTTTTTATCAATTTGATTATATTTTTTTAAATTATATAAAATTGAATAAATTTTTGCTTGATTTGAATATGGATAACCTAAACCAAAATATCCTTCAATATTTTTATCATATATTCCATATGTTGAAATTACTGAAATTAAATTAAAATTATTTAAATTATATTTTGAAATTGTACATGATGTTGATATAAAATTTCCATTTATTTTATGTTCATTTTCATATTGAAGTGTTACATTTGAATTAATTATTGCTACATCTGAAGATTTATCATTTAATACTTTTTTGAAATTTATTTTACATTCAGAACTTGGAACCCAAGTATAGAGTGTGTCAATATCCAAATACATATTAAAAAATTTACTTTCTTTGGTTAATACTACTTCTATTAATAATTGATTTTTATTATCTTCTTTTAGAGGAATAAGAGGAATTTCTGATTTAATTAATGAAAATAGAAATATTAATATTATATGAGGTATTATCATATTTTTTTAATTTATAATTAAATATTTATAAGTATTAATGTTTTATTTTTGTTATATTATTTTTAAATAAATTAGGATTTTTGAAAAAATATTTTTATTAATTTTTTGGAAGGAACTAAATAATTACAAAATAAATTTTGATTAATTTAAATTAAAAATATTTATATATTTTTTTTTGGAATTTATCAATTTTTATATCATTTATTTAAAAAAATTTATTAAATATTTTTATTTTCTATAAATATTTTTATATTGATTATGATGAATTAAACTTGTTTTGTTTTCTAAATTGTAATATAAAAAGTGATGATTTTTAGTTTCAACTAAATTATAAACATTATTTTTTACATTATTAAGACATTCAATATTTTCAAAAGTTAATTTATTTATAAAAAGAATTGTATTATTTGATGAAATATATAAAAAATCATTATTAGTTATACCAAAATTTGAAGTATTAAGATTACCTAATTCCCATCTTTGAAAAGTTGAAGTTATAGTTTGAAAAGATTTTAAACAATATGAATATGAATAAAAACCTATTATCATATTTACATAATTTTTTATAATCGTTATAAAATAAATTTGATCTGAATATATATTAATATTTTTTGGAAAATATGCTTGACTTATTGTTTGAAATCTATTCTGAAGAATAAAATTATCATTAATCAATCTAAAAAAATAAATACATAATATTTTAACAATTATAAAATTATTAGAACCAGAATATATTTCAAAATTATTTAAAGAAACTTTTTCTTTTATTTTTTTCATAGGTTCATATATATTAAAATATTTTTTTTTTTCATTATCAAATTTATAAAAATTAATCTCTTTTTTATTTATATTTATTGCTATCATTAAATTAGATAATTCTATTATTGAATGAATATAATCATTATTTTTAATATCAATCTCTATTTCCTGGAATTTTTTTTTATTTTCATAATCATAGAGTAAAAAAGATTTATCAGAAGCAATTCCTAATAATTTTAATTTTTTTATTTCAAAATAAAATTCAATATTTTTATCATATTCAAATAATTTTTTTGGTTTTTCATCATCAAAGGGATTATCATTATCAAAATATAAAATTTCTTTACTTTGTCTTTGATTATAATATATTTTTCCATTATCTAAAGCAATATATAAATTAGAATTCATAATGTCAAATTTAGTTTTTGAAAAAAAAACAATAATTTGGTGATGGTTCTATTATTAAATAATATAATATATCCCTATTTTTTATAGAAGAAATTAATGAAATATTCATAACTTTTTTAAAAGCATCTATGACAATATTTTTATTATTTTTTTTATTTAAATCATCTAAAAGTTCATTACTTGGTTGTTTGTTATATAAATTCTTCATATTACAAATAAATTGATAACAAAGATTATATCTATTATATTCATAAATAAAACAAACTAATTCTCCTAAATAATATAATTGGCAATTTGAAAAAGTATTTTTATTAAAATATGAAGTTAATTCATTTAATTCTCGTTCATTTAAAAATATCTTATAATCATTTAATTTTTTATGATAAGTTATTTTATGTACCATATTATATTTTAATAGATTATAGATTTCTTTATATGATATATTATTTATTTTAATATAATCTTCAAATTTCATTATATTATGATTTTTATGTTCTGTACATTTTAAACAATAATTTTGACCACAAGTAAAACAAAAAGAATAAAAATTTAAATTATGTTCTTTACAAGATAAAAAAACTTTATTTAATGAATAAAAAATTTGATTTTCTTTTTCTTCATAAATGTCTTTATAATATTTATAGCAATCATCACATAAAAATTTAAATAAATTTTTAAAATAACAAACTGCTTTCTTTTTTTCATGATTATCACAATAAACTTCTTTTATTGGATTTGATAAATAATAATTCATAAATTCATTTATTTCAACTCTTACATCTCCACAATAACAATTAAAATATATAAAATTTTTTGTAAGAGAAGATTCAAAATAAATATCAATTATACTTAAACAATTTGGGCATCTAAATAATATAAAAATTTTATCTTTTAATGATGTCTTATAATTTGAAATATTAGTAAATTTAATTTGTTCAAATTCAAAAGAGTGTTTTCTAAACATTCTTAAATGTTTTTTTTTTGGTTTTTTATATATTGTTTCTCTTGGGTATTTAAATTGACTTAACTTTTGATCTGAAAACAATGGATATATATATTCTATTCCCATTTTTTTAAAACTTCTTTATAAAAAATTTAATAATGTTTAAAGTTTAATTTTTTTTTATATAATTTACTTATTTGTATTAAAAGTAGAATTTTTTATTTATATAACCATTTTTTGGCTGTGAAATTCGGTGAAATATTATTTTTTGGAATTAGGTTGTTTTTTGTTTGTTTTGTTTATATTACTACTTCCCACAGCATTTTTCATATAAGCATTTTGTAATAATTTTATTATCTTTTTCTTCTTTATTAATAATTTTATTATCTTTTTCTTCTTTATTAATAATTTTATTATCTTTTTCTTCTTTATTAATAATTTTATTATCTATTTCTTCTTTTTTATCTTTTTTATTATCTTTTTCTTCTATCTTTTTATTGTTAATGACTTTTTCTTTTTGATTACTATTTTTTCTGTTTTCAATCATTTTTAATATCTCAATTGTTTTTTCATCTAATTTTCCTTTATAATATTTATCAAGAACCTTTTTAAAAATATTCGTTTTTTTATCTGAAGCAAAATAAAAAAGTGTCATAGATGATTTAACTTTTTCAGCATCATGAAAAAAAATATTAATAGGATCATTAATTTTTAAATCAATTAAAATTTTAGTAATTTCATTTAATCTATTTCCTAAAATTTCATGATTTAAATATTCTTTAGCTTCATCTAAATCATTAATTCCATAATATTTTGACATTTTACTCATTCCTAATCCTTTTATTTGAGGAAAAATAAACCAAATCCAATGAGTTTTTTTTTTCCCACTTTTTATTTCATTTAAAGCATTTTGAAAATATTGATTAATAGGTTCTACAAATCTATTTATTGTTTTATCATTTTCATTTTTAATTATTGGAAACATTTGAATTGAATTATTTTTAATTGTTGTTTTCATTATAAAGATTATAATTCAGTAAATTAAATATTTATAAAAAAATAAAAAAACACATAAAAGTAACTTTAAAAATTAATTAATTAATTGAATTAAAAAAAAATGGGAAGAAAATCTCTTCAAAAAAGTTCTAATAAATTAATAAATACTCAAACAAAATCAAGTGATAATAAATTAATATACCAATTATCAAAACGTTTAAAAGAAAATGAAAAAGATGAACTAATAACAGAACAAATATTTCATAATCCAGAAACTTTAACAATAATAAAAATGATATTAACAAAATATGAAAAAGATGAAACTGACATTTTTGTATTAAGTAAATATTTAAAAAGTTTAAAAGGATTTATGTTATCAATAACACAAAATCAACCTGAAGATTTTGATCCAAATCCTTTATTGAAAATAATGAGTTATAATTTAGAATGTGAAGAATATTTAAAAAATAATTTTATTATGAGAGTAGGAGAAATTGGAAAAAAATTCTATGTTATTTTATCAGGTAATGTAAGTGTTTTAGTACCAAAAGTTTTAAGTGTTTTTATGAATAAAAAACAATATATTTCACATTTAAAAATGCTTTTTAAATATAATGAAATTAATTTATTAGAAAGAACATTTTATAATAATTCAAGTGTTTATGATGATATAAGATTAGAAGAAATAAAAGAAGAGAAAAAAAAGAAGAAAAAAAAGAAAAAAAAACTTCTTAATGAAGAAGATAAAAATATATTATCAGAAGAAGAACAAAATGAAAAAAATAAATTTATAATTCCCTTAATCTTATCTAATAATAATAAATCAAATAATAAAAAAGAAGAAGAAAAAGAAGAAGAAGAATTTACAGTAGAAAAATATATATCAGAAATAAATGCAGAAGATTTATATAAAGAAAAAGATTCAAAAGAAGTAAAAATTGTAGGATATTATAAAGTAACTAATTTATCTCAGGGTTCTTCATTTGGAGAATACGCTTTAATTAATGATGATCAACAAAGAACTGCTTCAATTTTTGTTAATGAAAATTCTGTTTTTGGAACTTTAAGTTCTAATGCTTATAAAGAATCTATAAAGGCAATTCAAGAAGAAATTAAAAAAAAAAATGTTGAATTTGTATTTAGTTCTCAATTATTTAATCAAATTTCTATTTTTTTATTTTCTCAAAATTATTGGAATTATTTTATTCGTAAAAAAATTGTTTTTGGAGAATATTTATTTAAACAAGGAGAAGAAAGAAATAAAATTTACTTTTTACAAGAGGGTGAATTTAAAATTACTGCAAATCATTTAAATCATAAAAAAGTAAATTTAATAATATCTCAATTAGGAAATATTAATTTTGAAAAAGTTGAATATGCTGATATTGGAAAATATATTGATTTACCTATTTCATTTGCAAAAAAAGGTGATATTTTAGGAATGGAAGATTTATTATATAATAATCAATTTTTTTGTTCTGCTATTTGTATTACAAAAAAAGCTTCTTTTTTTTCTATTGATTTTAGTATTTTTCAAAATATATGTAAGTATTATAAAAAAGTTTTAGAAAATTGGAAAAGAATGGAAAATGATAAAAAAGTATTAATGATTCAAAAATTACAAGGATTAAAATTTACTAATAAAAATTCTTTATCAGGAGAATTTAGAAAAGAAAATGAAAATGCAGTTTTTTGGAAAAGTAATATTGATGAAGATGAACAATTGAAAAAATATTATTCAAAAGAAAAAAAATATTCAAAATTAAGAACTTTTAATACTTTTTTTAATAAGTTTGATAAAACATTATTAAATAATAGAAATACTATTATTGAAAAAAAAATAGATCCTTATACATTAAATAAACTGAGATTAGAAAGAAAAAATTTACCTCCAGTAAAAACTATTAATGAATTTAATTCTCCTTCAATTTTAAGAAATACACAAAAAATTATGCTAACAAATAATGATATAATTGCTGAAAATGTAATTGAAAGTTATGGAAAAATTAGTATAACTAATCATTCTAGTAATAAAAGTATTTTTAATAATAATGTTCTTAATAATCATATTTTTAATATAAATAAATTGAAAAAAAATTTATCGAATTTTAAAGATAAAAAAAAGAGTTTAAGTATTTTAGATTTGGAAAAAAGTATTAAGAAAAATAAGGAAGATATTATTTCAAAAATGATTTTAGGTAAAAGCATTGAAGGAAGCTTAGATGGACAATTTTATTTACCCAAACCTGAAGGTGAAAAAACTGATGATAATATTATATATAATAAAATAAATCAAAATAAAGTAAAAAAAGTATATAATTTGAAAAGTAATTCTTCAGTTAAAAGAAGTAATATTATGAAAAAGTTAAATGGATTAGAAAAATATAACAGAAATAAAATAAATATTATTAATTCTTTAAATTTAGATTTTGATTTACATAGTGATTGATGTTTTAAGTATTTTATCAAATTAATTTATCAAATTGTTTATAAATTGTAATATATATTTGAAAAAGTTTTTTTATTTTAAATTAAAAAAAATGTGTTTTTGATTTAAATTTAAGATATAAAAATAAACTTAAAAACATTATTAAAAAATATAACATATATTAAATAAAACAAAAAATTAAATAATTTTTCCTATGTAAAAAAAATTAAAAAAATATATAATTTTAATCCTTAATTATTTTTAAACTTTGATGATGTCATTCAAAAAATATTTATTTATATATCCAATCAAATCAAAATTTATATCAAAAAGAATATGAACTCAAAAATAAAAATAACATTATTATTAGTTTTCTTAATAAATACATTAGAAAAAAATAATTTTCTTTTTGAATCATCAGATAATTATATAATACAAAATAAAGGGGAAGAAATAGCTAATTATGCATTTAGAGGATATGATTGTGATAATTTTTGGACAAGAGATACTTTATGTTATTATGGAGTACAGCCTTATATAGTTGAATGTCATTGGAGAAGTGGAATTTATAATTTTCCTTCTTATTATAATGATATGTTAAAAGGGGGCATTAAAGTACCTGTAAATGATATAAAAAATGGAGATTTAATTCTTTTTAAAGAAGGTACTTTTGGATTAAAGGAAAGTTATGGAATTTATAAAGATGGTTTTATTTATTATAAAACTACTATTGAAAATGCTAGAAGAAGTGAAATTGATAATCTAAAAAATTATATTGAAGGAATTAGAAGATATTGGTAATTCGTAAATTTATATCTTCTAAAGTAAGTTTTTTGTAGATTTAAAAGTTATTAATTAAGATTTTTATAGTTTTATTAAATATATGAATATTATTATTTATTTTTATATTGTTAGATTTTAAAAAGATATATTTTATAAATTAAATTGTTAAGAAGTTATTCATAAAATTATTTTTTCTATAAAAAAATATAATAATTTAATAATTTCATTAATATGTTATAATATATTTTAATTATATAAAAAATTCAAAATTATTTTTCAAAATAAATATAATAAAAGAATTAAAATATGAAATAATTGAATAGAGATTTATATAATTTAATTCAAAAATAAACTAATTTAAATTAGTATGATGATATTCGAGAAAATGTCCAAAAAATAAAAATAAAACCCAAGAAAAATAATAAAATCTAAAATTAATTTTTAATACATTTCTTTTCAAACAACAATAAGAAATTTTAGAATATATAGAAGTTTAGGTATAGTATATAAAGGAAAATAAAAATTAAAAGAAATAAAAAAAAAACTTAAACAAAAAAATTTACATAAATTAATTTATTAGAAAATAAAAGAATAAAAAGAGATAAAATAATAAAAATTAGAAAATGAAATAAAATTTTTATTAAATTAAAAATTATAATAACTTATAAAATGTATAAAATACTCAAATTGAACAATATAGAATTGTTTTAGAAATAATATGATAAAAAGAATTAGAAAATTTAGAATAAAAGTTAAAAAATTTTTAATAAAAACAAAAGCTAAAAGTATTAAAAAAAATGAAAACAAAATATTTTCAAAATATTTTTAAAACAATTAACAAAAAACATTGTAAAAAATGGAAAAAAAATTTCAATTAAAAGAATTAATAAAGTTTAGAATAAAATAAAATTTGACAAATAGATGAATAAAATAGTTTTTTTGTTTTTTTTATTATAAATAACGCAGAAAAAAATAA
>JAJMZS010002966.1:0-96345 GCA_023807205.1 Isotricha prostoma | reverse complement strand
AAATACAATGTTAAAGAATATTTTAAAAAATGGAAAGAAATAGTACAAAAATATTATAATTTATTTATTTATGAATTAATTAAAAAACCTTTTCCAAATCAAATCTGTTATATTAGTAAAAATAATTATAAAATAAATGGTAGTCAAATTATAAGTTGTTTAAATAATATTTTAGAAATTAAAGAAAGAAGATTATTTAATGAAAAAAATAATAAATACAATGTTAAAGAATATTTTAAAAAATGGAAAGAAATAGTACAAAAATATTATAATTTATTTATTTATGAATTGATTAAAAAACCTTATCCAAATCAAATTTGTTATATTAGTAAAAATTATAAGAAAATCAATTATACTAAAATTATATCCTGTATAAGTAAAATTTTAGAAATTAAAAAAATGATAAATTTTAAAAAGAAATATGATAAATATTATATAAAAGATTTTTTTTTAAAATGGCGAAATAATATTCAAAAATTTTTTATATTGAAATGCATTATAATTAAATATAATTATATTATTAATCTTAGGATTTATTTAACTAAATGGCAAAAATTAACAATGAAAATTTCTTATTTAGAATTAATAATGATAAAATTGAATAAGAAAAATTTACTTAATAAATGTTATGTGAATTGGAAAAGCAAAAATATAAAAATTTCCAAATTAAATATAATAATACCAAAATACTTAAATAAAAATGATAAAAATATATTAAAAGAATATATCAAAAAATGGAATCAAATAATTATATTAGAAACACAAAAACCATATATATACTCACAAAATATAAGAAGTATAAGTTCAGGTCCAAATAATCAAAATTCTCAACATTTTTCATATTATTGTAAAATTAATAAATCAAATAATGAAAATGATTATCTTACAATAAGAATGACATTAGGTTATAAACTTTTATTAAAAATATTTTCTAGAGGAATTCTTCATATTTTTTTAATAAAACTTAAAAATATAAGAAGAAGAAAAAAAAAAGCAAAAACTAATATTTATAATAGAAGAAATACAAAAGTCCATTTAGAACTTTTAAATATGAATTTAAAATTATTTCATTGTTTACATTCTATTATTAAAAAAAAATTTTATTCAATTTTCTATCATAGATTATTATATGTATCATTAAATCTTAATAATAATATTGAATATGAACTAGAAAAAAATAATAAATGTAATTTAATAAGAGAAGGTTATAAAAAAGGATATTTTCAAATATTAAATAATATTTTAACAATAAGATTAAATTATATTTATATTGATACAGGATTAAAATTCCAAGATTTTGTGAAAAAAATATTAAATGATTAAAAAATACAATCACAAAATATTTATTTTATAAATAATAAAATATATTTTTTCTCTAAAACTAATAATATAATAAAAAAAAAAATTTTCCTTTTCTTTTTAAAAAAATAATTATAAAATATACATAATATTATATATTATTTATACATAAAAATAAATTAATTATAATCAAAACTAACACCACCATATAATTTTGTAGTTTTACTTTTAACATCATCTCTATCAAAATTTTTAGAATCTTCTAAATTATAATCTCTTGGTACAGGAGCAGCATCATCAAAATTTTTTTTAATCCCAGTATTAAACATAACATTATAAACAGCATCATTTTTAGGATTTCCTCCATAATATTTTTTCTTATCATAAATATTATTAAAAGATCTTGGTCTTATCATATTATTATTTCCACTATTATAAATATCATTATATTTAGGATCATTTCTTATTTCATTATACAATTTTTTTTTTAAACTTTCCATATCATTATAATCATTATCATTAATTTCAGAAATAACAGAAATAGGTTTTTCTCTATAATTATTATTAAAATTATTATTCACATTATTATAATTATCATCAAAATTATAATTATTAAAATTTCTTCTTTTTTTCCTATAAGTATTATTATTAAAATTCTTATTAATTCCATTATAAGAAACACCTTTCCTAAATAAATTATAATAATTTTCCTTTCCACCAACTTTAACTCCACCCATTTCATCAACATCTCTTACTAAATCTCTTAATGGTTTATATCTATCAGGTAATAATTGAACTTTCGTTTTAGGTTTTTTATCTAATTGTTTAATTAATTTCTTTAATAATTTAGTAGTCTCATCATTTCCATGATCACATTTAGAACATCCATGACAAGATTCACATTTATTAATAATAGGTGGATTTTCAACAACAGGATAATCTTTATTATCTTTTTTAGGACAATAATTTTCCCAAGGTTCCTTTTGAATATTATATGAATTATGGCATTGAAAACAAACAATATGTTCAGCATCTTTTCTAACTTTATTTTCAGTTTGACAAAAAGGACAAGTTATAACAGCATAAACATAAGGAACATATAAATCAAAATGATTCATATTATCATTTAATCTAATTGCACTATCAATATTATCTTCAGTACCAGGTACTCTATTAATTTTACCACAATTTGTACATTTAACTACACTCCATTCATCCTTTACCATTAATACACTTGCACAATTCCAACATACCATTGTTTTTTCACCATGAATATTTGGAATTTTTTGATTTTCTGATAATGGATATTGTGGATATTGATCTGATGTGTTATTTTCTAATGTTGGAATTAATGATGGTGGATAATTAACTTGAGGATTAAATGTTCCTTTGAAATTTTGAGATATGTCATAATTATCTATGTTAAATGCTCTTTGGGATTTATCATCTTGAATGTTTGAAGAAGGTGGTACTGCTTCTATTATTTGAGGATCTGGTGATGAGTGGTTATCCGGAGTTTGATATGGGGAGTTTTCCATATTTGTTTAAATTTTTTTTAATGTTTTTTTTATTTTTTTTTATTTTTTTTTTTTAATTTAAGTTTTTTTTAATATATTAAAATAAAACTTATTAATAAATGTCACAATTAATTTATGATACTTTGGAATATGATAGAGAAGAAGAAAAGGGAGAGAGATTTTATCCACAGTTAAAAAAAAGTCAAAATGTAATATAAAATAAATAATAAATTAGGATGATTTAATGGTTTTAAATAAATTATTTTACAATAATAAAGAATTAAAAAAATATAGAGAAAAATCATTAGAAAAAGATACTGAAAAAGAAAGGGAAATTAAAATATTAGAAAATTTATTTAAGGTAAAAAAAATATTTAACATATAAAAAATAGGGTAAAATGCCAAAAGATTATTCAGAAAAGATGTGTTGTATATTATATAATCCAAAAATTCCAAATTATGCATTTAAAAGAAAAAATTTAGAACATACAGTTTTAACTTTTGATAAAAATAATAATTTTACTGTAACATTACCACAATTTATGAAAGAAAAAAAAAAGACTTATAGAAAATATTTTGATAATAAAAAAGAAGATTTAAAATGTAAAACTGAATTTAATAAATTTAAATCAACTGATTATTTAAAAAATGAAAAATATATTCAAGAAGCAAAA
Source organism: Isotricha prostoma (assembly GCA_023807205.1). Classification (NCBI taxonomy): domain Eukaryota; phylum Ciliophora; class Litostomatea; order Vestibuliferida; family Isotrichidae; genus Isotricha; species Isotricha prostoma. The sequence goes on along the minus strand of JAJMZS010002966.1, from coordinate 92,855 downwards.
CAATTAAATAAGAAATTAATATTAACAGAAAAACAACAAAAGAATTTATTTGAACAATTAAGAACAAAAAATGATTTTGCAAAAAATATAAATACTAGTCAAAATATAAATTCATCAACAACAACAAATCCATTTTTAACTCAGAATAAAATATATAAAAATAATTCAAAACCAAAATTTTTAACACCAATGCAAAAAGAACGTTTAACATTTTTAAATGAATTAACAGTATTTGATGATTTAGAAAAAATAAAAGTGAAAACAAAATTATTAAAAGATATAAAAGAAAGAGAAAGAGAAAATAAAAATAAATTTAAATTACATTCAATTGATTTATTTCATTGTGATAAAAAAAGATGGGAAAAAAAAACTGCAGATCCAACAATAAATATAAAAGAAGAAAAAGCAAATAAAATAACAAAAGAAACAAAAAAAACATTAGGTAAAATGAAAAATGATGTTATTAAAGTACAAAAAATTGCAAAAGATTCTATTCAAATAGTAGAAGATACTATAATTGAAATTGAAAGAAGACAAAATCCAAATAATATAAATATTGATTTTAAAAAATTAGAATCTGTTGATAAAATTAAAAAAGCTTTAACTTTTTTACCTGCCAATCCACAAGGATTTGATTTTGATAAAGCTATGGAAATTGTAAATAATAATGAAGAAAAAGATGCACTTAGTGATAATCAAGAAAAAAATGAAAATTCTAATAAAGAAGAAGAAGAAATTGAGAATGAATTTAATGAAAATAATCAAAATGATAATTTTGATGAAAATAATCAAAATGATAATTTAGATGAAATAAATGATGATGTTATTGAAGGTAAAATTGATGATTAAATAATTTTTTATTTATTTTAAAAAAAATTTATAAAATATATATTAAAAGCTTTGAAATAATTAATAAATATTATTTTATTAAATATAAAATATCTCTAAATAATTTATTATTTATAAACCATATAAAAAGTATTATCAGTTATAATTATAAACAAAATTAAAAAATTGAATATCAATTATATCTACTTAAACAAAAAAGAATTATTTATATTTTCTCAATTTTGAATTTACTAATTTAATATGAATTCCAAAAAATAAGGTTCCAATTGAAAAAATAATTGGAATAGAATAATAAGTAATACTAATTCTATTATCTAAAATCATTGGAATTAAAAAAGAATTTATCATAAAAGAAAAATTACAAGGAATAATAGTAAAAATAATAATCCAAATTTTTCCTTTGAAAAGTTTATAAAGAGAAATACAATGTATAATTGAATAAACTATTAAAGGAATAAAACAAATAAACATTGGAATAAAAAGATATATCCATGATGAACCTTTTATAGGATCATCTAATTTATCTCCTATTTGTGAAAAATAAATTATAAATAAAAAGAATAAAAAACCTTTTACTATAAAAAATGCTATATTCATAAATATTTCTGATATATATGTTTTATTATTTTTCGAATAATTTTGAATTTCTATTATTTTTTCATTTAAAGGATATTTTTCTGAAAAATATTTTAAATTATTTTTTTTCATTTGAAAGTAACTTTTTAGTTTTACTATAATTAATTCTATTAAACTTGAAAGAAACATTATTCCAAATATAATTAATGAACATATTGAAAAAAACTTTTTATATTTGCATTTTCGAAAAATAATAATTTTTAAACCAATTGGAAAGAGAAATATAATAATTAATATAAGACATTTTTCAAAAATATCATTTTTATAATACTTTGTTCTTAGATTTAATTTTTTAGATAAACTTTTAATATTATCATCATTTGCACATCTCATATTTGATTTGCATCCTTCAATAATTTCCTTAACTTGATTTTTTATAATTCTTAATTTATATTTATAATAAATTAAAGAAAGTAAAGTTATTATCCATTCAATTAATCCTGGAATTAAAATTATCCAAAATTGTTTTTTTGAATTTCCAAAAACTTTATATTTATCCATTGCAATAAAAAACGAAGTACAATCAACTCCAATAATAAAAAAAGAAAAAATATATAAAATAACCATTCTTCTATTTTCTTTACTAAAATTATTATATAATATATCAGTTTTATTAGTAATATAATCAGTAATATTCATATTAATTTCTTCAAAATAATGTTCTTTTTTAAATAAAATCTCTGCAATACTAAAAATAATAGAAAAAATTATATTAATTATTCTTACGGGGCTCTTGAACAACTTATTATTTCTAATAATAAATGATTTCCTTTATTAATTGTTGTATTTAAAGTTTTTGAACTTAATGCTAAATTTAATAAATCTTCTTTAGTTAAATAATTATAAATTTTTTTTGTTATTTTCGCATTTGAAAAAACTTTTGTAAATATATTATTATCTTCATCATTTGTATTCATTAATTAATAAATTAATTAGTAGTTTATTTTAGTTTTAAAAATAAAAATTCTTTTGATGTTTCAAAAAAAAGAATATAATAATTCATAATAATTATCAAATAATTAAAAGAAAACAAATAAAAATAAATGAAAAAATTGTAATATAAAAAATTAGAATTTAAAAAAAGTTATTTTTTTTAATTATTGTCATTTTTATTTGTTTTTAACGTTTATTGATTATTGTAAATTTTATTTATATCAATATTTTTTCTCTGAATTAATATTTTTTTTAAAAAAGGTTAATCTTTTTTTTTTGGTTTTAAAAAATTTTAATTTTTTAAATATTAATTTTTCTCAATAATTAAAATATTATACAACAACAACATTTACAACATTGACATTTACAACATTTCCTTTCATTTAAATTATTTACTTCCTTTTTATATTCTTTATCCATATATTGATTTTTTGGTTTGTTACTACAATAACTAGAATTATTTTTTGCAAAATTATATATACTATCATCATTAATAAATTTAAAACAACTATCTTCATCATTATTATTAGAAAGATATACAATTTTAATAATATCTTCTAATAAATTGTTAATATTGTCCCCTTGAATACAAGAAATTTCTTTGAAAAGTTGAATATTATTATTTTTACTATATAATATTGCATTGTTCTCTTGAATAACTCTTTTAGAATTTAAGTCATTTTTATTTCCTAATAAACAAATTATAAATTTTTTATCTTGGAAATTTTCTTTTATTTGATTTAATAAATCATCAATTTGTTGATAACTTTTTTGATTAGTAATATCATACATTAAAATAACTAAATTAGAATTATTAACAAAATTAAATGCAAAATCATCATTAATAGGTAATTCTCTTATTTTTAATCCAATAAAATGATTATTAATATTGAAACCAATACTAACAAAACTATCATTATAATTACTTTCAATACTTTTATAAGAAAAGAAAGAATATTCTTCATTAAGAATTGTAAAATTATTTTTAATATAATTAATAAAAGAACTTTTTCCAACACCTATCTTAATAATATATATTTTAATATGTTTTACCTTTAATTCCTTGAATAACAGCGTTAAATTCAATTTCAATTTTATATTCTAAACCATTTATCAATTGTACATTTAAATCATTCTCATTAATCATTTATAAAATAAAAGAAAATAAAATAAAAATTAATAATAAAATAAAATGGAAACTGATAGTAAAAATTATGATTCAGAACAAGAGTTTAATAATGGAAGTGAACCTAATAATGAAGATAACAATAATGAAAGAAATGAAGATAATGAACAAAAAGAAGATAATAAAGGATATAAAGAAGATAAAAATGAAAATAATGAAGATAATCAAGTATATGATAATGATAAAAAAGAAGATGATGATAATGAAATAAATAATGAAGAAAATAATGTAGAAGAAATAAATGATGAAAATAATGAAAAAGAATATTCAAATGGAAAAAATGAAGAAGAATCTTTAAATAAAGTTGAAAGTATAAATGAATCTAATCATGATGAAAATAATGTAAATCAAGAAGAAAACAATGAAGAAGTTTCTGTTCAAGAAGAAAATAATGAAAATAAATCAAATCATGATGAAGAAAATAAAAATAAATCAAATCAAGAAGTAGAATTAGAGCATGATATTTCTAATAGAAAAAGTGAAGAAGATAATCAAGAAAATGTAGAAGTTAATGTTGAAAATGAAGAAGAAAAAAATAGTGAAAATGAAGAACAAAATATTGAAGAAGAAAATAATAAAAATGAAGAACAAAATATTTGAAAATGAAGAAGATAATAATGAAAGAATAGAAAAAAATACCGAAAATGAAGAAAAAAATAGTCAAAATGAAGAACAAAATATTGAAAACGAAGAGGATAATAATGAAAGAATAGAAAAAAATATTGAAAATGAAGAAGAAAATAATGAAAAAGAAAATGAAAATAATGAAAATGAAGAACAAAATGAAAATGTAGAAATTAATGTTGAAAATGAAGAAGATAATAATAATAATGAAGAACAAAATATTGAAAATGAAGAAAAAAATATTGAAAATGAAGAACAAAATATTGAAAATGAAGAAAAAAATATTGAAAATGAAGAAGATAATAATAATAATGAAGAACAAAATAGTGAAAATGAAGAAAAAAATATTGAAAATGAAGAAAAAAATATTGAAAATGAAGAAAAAAATAGTGAAAATGAAGAAAAAAATATTGAAAATGTGGAAAAAAATAGTGAAAATGAAGAAGAAAAAAATAGTGAAAATGAAGAAAAAAATATTGAAAATGTGGAAAAAAATAGTGAAAATGAAGAAGAAAAAAATAGTGAAAATGAAGAAAAAAATATTGAAAATGAAGAACAAAATATTGAAAATGAAGAACAAAATATTGAAAATGAAGAACAAAATATTGAAAATGTAGAAGATGAAAATAATGAAAAAGAAAATGAAGAAATAAAAAGAAAAGAAGAAGAAGAAAAAATTGAAAAAATGATAAAAGAAGAAGATGAAAAAAGAAGATTATTAGAAGAACAAGAAAAAAAACAAGAAGAAGAAAAAGAAAAAGAAAAAGAAGAAGAAGAAAATGAAAAAGAAGAAGAAAAAGAAGAAGTAGGAACAGAAAAAGAAAAAGAAGAAGAAGAAGAAGAAAAAAAAGAAGAAAATGAAGAAGAAGAAGATTATGATAAATTAAAAGAAGAATTAAAAGAAAAAGATGAAGAAGAAAAAATATTAGAAGAAAAAAAGAAAAAAGAAGAAGAAGAAAGAATAAAAGAGCAAATAAGAAAAAAAAAAGAAGAAGAAGAAGAAGAAGTAAAAAGAAGAATTGAAGAAGAAGAAGAAGAAAATAAAAGAAAAAAAGAAGAAGAAAAAAAAAATAAAAAAAAGAAAAAAAAACCAATAAAAACAAAAATGAAATTACAATGTCCTCCAAAAAATAGAATAATAAAGAAAAAAAATGGTATGTATCATCATAAATTTATGGAAGCTTTTAATATTTTAAATATAGATGGATTAAAACAAAATATTTATTATACTTCAAATGATATAGCTAAAAAAAAAAGAGAAATAAATGAAATTCAAATTGAATATAATCAATTAATTGAAGATAGAAAAAAATTTAAAAAAATTATGGAATTATTATTAAAAATAGATGATAATGAAAATGAAAATATAAATACTGAAGAAAATATAAATGAAGAAAATGAAGAAAATGATGAAAATATAAATGAAGAAAATAAAAATGAAAATATTAATAATGAAGAAGATAATAAAGAATATTATGATGAAGAAAATAAAGATAATGAATATAATGAAAATGAAGAAAATAATAGAAATGAGAAAGTTGAAAATGATGAAGGTGATTTAGAAAATGTAGAAACTACTTCTGATATTAATAAAGAAAAAAAAGGAAAAAAAAAATTAAAATTAAGTAAAAGCAAAAAAAAAAAGAAATCAAAAGGAAAAGAATTAAAAGATACAAAAGATACTAAAATAAATAATAATAATGAAATTGAAGAAGAAAGAAGTGAAGTTGATTTTGATGAAGAAAAAGAAGAAAAAAAAGGTAAAAAGAAAGAAAAAAAAGAAAAAGAAAATCATAAATTAATTGTTTTAAGATTACAATTAGCTCAATGTAAAAAAAAACAAAAAGAATTAAATAATAAATTAACACATGATAAAAAGAAAAAAAAAGAAGATATTGAGAAAATGAATAAATTTATAGAATTAGAAGAAAAGTTAAAAAAACTGAATCAGACTTAGGAAGAGAAAATAAAAAATTACAAGAATTAGAAATGGAAATCCAAAATGATGAAGCATTAAAAAATGAATATGAATTACAATGTTATAAATATTCAAATTTAGCTAAAAATGATTCTAAAAAAACTGATGATTTACAAAAGAAAATAGATAGATACAAACAATTACAAGAAGTATTAAATGAAAAAAAAGATAATTATAGAATTCAAATAGATGAAAAAAAAAAAGAAATAAATAATTATATAAAATTAATAAATCAAAATGAAAAAAAAATAAAAGAATTTGATGAATCATTAAAACAATATGATAAATATATTGAAAAAGTAGAAAAAATAGCAAAAGAAAAAAATGATAATAAAAGAAATTCAGAAATGTATAAAAATAGGACAAAAAAATTAGGTATAGAAATTGAAAGAATAAAAAATATAAATGAAGGATATAATAAAACAATAAAAGATTATGAATTAATTAGAGATGAATTATTAAGAAAATCTAAAATTCCAAAAGAGAATGAAGAAAGTATAAAACACATGAAAGAAGTAATAAAAGAAAATAGTGATGAATTAGAAGCAAAAATAAATATTAATAAGGAAAATCAACAAAAATTAAAAGAAGAAACTATTGAATTAAATAAAAAATCAGAAGAATTTAAAAAACAATATGAAGTTATTGACAATGAAAAAAAAGAATTAGAAGAAAAAGTTATAGAATTAAAATCTCAATTAGAAACTTTAGAAAAGGAAAATAATGAAAATAATAATTCATTAAAAGAAATAAATGACAATTTAACTAAATTAAATAATGATATTGTAGAAAGAAAAAAAAATGAAGAAGAAGAAATTCAAAAATTAAAAGCTGAAAATGAGGAAAAAGATGAAAATTCAAAAGGTGATGAAAAACAAAAAGAAGAAGTATTTAAAAAAGAAAAAGAAGAATTAGAAAATAAAAAAGAAGAATTGACAAATTCATTAGAAACTTTAAATAAAAAAAAAGAAGAATTACTTAAAGAATTAGATTCTATTAAAGATAAAAAAAAGGAATATTATAAATTAGAAAATGAATTAAAAAAAGCACAAGAAGAATTAAAAAAAAAACAAAATGAAAATGAAATTGTTGATTTAGAGAGAAATGAAGAAGAAAATAAAGAAAGAAATGAAGATGAAAATAATGAAAATGATAAATATGAAAAATATGAAGATGAAAATAAAGAAGAATCTAATATTGAAAAATATGGAGAAGAAAATCAAGAAAAAAATGAAGAACAAAATAAAGAATATGACAATAATGAAGATCAAAATAAAGAAGATCAGAATAATGAAGAAATAGAAAAAAATGAAAATGTGAATAATGAAGAACAAAATTATGAAGAAAAAAATATTGAAGAAGTTGAATTAAATGATAATGATAATAATGAAGAAAAAAATTATGAAAATGAAGAAAATAATTTAGAAAAAAATGAAGAAGAAAATCAAGACAACCCAGTAGAAAAAAATATTGAAGATGATAATGAAAATAATGAAGAAAAAAATTATGAAAATGAAGAAAATAATTTAGAAAAAAATGAAGAAGAAAATCAAGATAATTTAGAAGAAAAAAATAATGAAGAAGTTGAAATAAATGATAATGAAAATAATGAAGAAAAAAATTTAGAAAAAAATGAAGAAGAAAATCAAGATAATTATGAAGAACAAAATATTGAAGAAGTTGAATTAAATGACAATAAAGAAGAACATTCTTTGAAAGATGGAGATAAAAATGAACAATATTATCAAGAAGACTTAGAAGATGATGCAAATAAAGGAGTTTTAAATCCTAAAGATGAAAATGAAGATGAATAAATAATTTAATTTTTACTTTTGATAAATTGAATTAATCATATTAAATGATATTTAATTTTTTTTATATTTTTATTTTATTTTCAAAGATGTTTTTTTTAGAATTTATTTTTTTTTTAAATTTATTATTTTTTTTAATTTTATTATTTTTAATATATGTTTTAATCAAATTTATTTTTCATAATTGAAATAAAATGTTATTTATGAGAAAATCACCTGAAAAAATATTTAATGAATATTCTTCAAAAAATAAATCTCAATATTTTTATTTTAAAACAAAAACAAAATCTACTGCATCAATAACAACTAATCAATCAAATTACTCAAGAAAAAATAAGAAAAAAAACACAAAAAAAATTTCCTTCATACATAATACAATGTCAAAATCTCCTATTAGAGTAGTAAATAATTATTCAGCAACCTTTAATATCAACAAAAATATTCATGATAATAATAATAAAAATGAAAATGAAAATGATATTGATAATATTAATGATTTATATGAAAATATATTAATGATTGAAGGAAACAGAATTATAAATAATTTAAATGAAGGATTAAAAATGACTAAAGAAGGGAAATTTATTATAAATACAAAAAAAATTTTAACTAATAATAAAAATAATATATTACATAATTTATTCCCTAAATATAAAAGAAATTTAAAATTAAATTTACAAAATTCAAAAGAATACATTAAAATAAAAAGAAATATTAGTATTAATAATTATAATTCAAGAAATAAATTGATTAATAATTATTCCACTATAAATTTATCTTCTACATTGAATAAAGAAAGTAAAACTTCTTTATTATCAAAATCAACAAAATCAATTCTTAAAACAAATATAAAAAAATCAAAAAAAAATCTTATTAAAGATAAAGATAATATAATAAATCAGATTTTCAGTACTATGAAAATAAACAATATAAAAAAAGAAAGAAATAAAGATATTATAAATTCAAAAGATTATTTGAACACAATTTATAAAAATAATAGAACATCTTCAAAAATTTCAACAATTAAATTATTACATAAATAAAAAATATTAGAAAGTAAAAATGTATATAGTATATATATATAAAAATAAAATATAAGAAATGTTTATTAAATTTAAAAATATGAGTTTATAGATATTCTATATTATTATTTAATTAATAAGATTTACAAAAAAATATTAATTTTAAATCTCTTCATTTAGTTTATTTTTATTTGTAAATTTTGTTATTTTATTTAATATATGTTTAATTTTTTCAGAATTTAAATTACAATATTTTCTTAAGTTTTTATTATAATTATTTTTTTTAGGTAAAAAATTATCTTCATTATAAACCAAATCATCTTCATTAACTTCTTCATTATAATTATTACTAATTCCATTTCCAAATTTAAAAGCAGTATCGGAATTAATTTTATCAATTGCTTCAGTATATCTAAAAATTGATGATTTATATATATTTGCTTTTGGGCCTTGAAATCCATTTTTTAATATAAATTTAGCTTTTTGTTTTGTTTTTTTATCTACAATTTTTACATTTGTAACTAATTCAATATTTTTTTTTATTTTATTAATCTTATCATTTTTTTCTTTAAATTTTTTTATTCTTTTACTTTCTTCTGGATTTAAATTTATATCTTTATTATCATTATATATTTTTTCTTGTATTAATTTTATTTTTGAAGCTAATTCATTTTTTGTTTTTTTAATTAAATTTGGTGAAATCTTTTTTTTAGTTTTAGAAATAATATCATCTGTATTATAATGATTTGCATTAGTTAAATTAGATAAAATTTTATTAGAATTTGAAGAAGAAAAATATCTTGTTTTTTTTAAATTAGAATTATTTAAACTAATTTTTATCTTCTTTTTTTTCTTTCTTATGGGTGAATTAATAGGAGAAATAGGTTTACTTAAAAGTAAATCACTATATAATAATTCATGAGAATCAGTTAATTTAGTTTTATTTATTTTCATTTTATTAATAATATATGTTGAACTAGTAGAATTAAAATTTATTAATGAATAATTATTATTTTTCTTTTGACTTAATTTTGATAATAATTTAGCATAAATAACATCATTTTGTCCTTCAGCAACAGCAAAATTTGAACTTTTTTTAATATATTTTTTTTTACTTCGTCAACTCTATTAGTCATACTATTTTTATGTTTTAAATCTAAATAATCTAAACAACCTGTATATATTCTTGTATTTAATCCTACACTTTTCTTTCTTTTTTTTTTATATATTTTCCTTAAATAACTTATTTTATTTGTTATATAACCTTCTGGACCAAAAAATAATTTTTTTAAACCAAATTCAAAATATTTTAAAGATATTGGTTTTTGGGAGTTTGTTCTTATTAATAAAGAATTTTTCATATTAAATAAAGAGTTTACTATTTTCCTTTTTGTATATATATTTTGAAATATTTCATTTTTTTTTGTACTTACTTTTGAGATACAGTGAGGTTCTGAAAAATCATTTGAATTATTTGATACAAATGAATTAAAAACAGTTTTTAATCTTAAATCATTATCAATAGAATTTGAATTATTTGTTATATTATTTTTAATTTTTGTTGTATTTTTATTTTCTTTTGTATTAACTGAAGACATTTAATTTATTTATCATTTTGAAAATACTTTTTTGATTTAATAATGAAATAGAATAAAAATAATAAATAATAAAATGAGTAATTATATATTAAAATTCCATTTATTTTTTTATTTGAAAAAAAAATCATTAATAAAATAATGAATTATATTATTATATAAAAACAATTATATATAAGTATTGTATAAATGGGTTGTGCACAATGCAATAAAAAAATTAAAATTGAAGTTCAATCTGATAATATAATAGATTGTCCATCTAAAATAACAGAAAGTGATATAATAAATTTTGAAGAAATTAATAATAAATATCATAAAAATATGTCTCATAGATTAACTTTAGGACTTTGGGTTAAAATAATTGATTATTTATCATTTAATGAAATAAAAGAAATAGGAAAAATTAATAAAACTTTTAATAGAGTGGTAAAACAAAATGAAATTTTAATTAAGTTTTTTAAAAAAAGAAATTCTGATTACAAACAAAATAACATAAATTTTATTAAATCAAATACTTATAATTTTATTTCCTTTTCATTATTAAGAAATAGTACAGTTGTCAGTGGCCTTGTCAGTGAAAATAATATGAATTATACAATAGAATATGTTTGAAATAATTATATTTGGTTTTGTAAATTGTAATAAATAATTTAAAAATTTATAGATTTATAAAAAATAAAAAAATATTGTATTTTTATAACAATATTTAATTAAGTAAAAAATATTTTATTCATTAAATATTTTCTTTAAATTATGTTTTGTTTCATTTTTATCATCAATAATTTGAAGAATTTTATCAAAATGTTCAATGTCTCTTAAACATCTTATTTTGACATCATGATTTGACATATTATAACCTAAAGAATTCATATGATTTACATAATTTTCATATACAATATCTTCAAATTCTTTTTCTATTTTTTCATAATTAATTTGACAATTTCTTTCGAAATAATTTCTAACTTTCATTTCTGATATAAATATATCATAAACTTCTTTTTTTAAAATATGATAATCAATATGATGATTTTGATTAAAATAAGAGAAAATTTTTGAATAATCTGATTTAATCTTTAAATTATTTTTAATATAATATAATAAATCTTTAACTATAATTTCACCACTTTGATTATTTTCCCAAATATTACATAAAAAATTAATTTTATCATCATATAACATATTATTATTAGTAATTATAAAAGTAGAGTATAATTTTTTCATATTAGTTGTTTTTTTATCATATGAAAAAAGATAAAAAACATCTTCAACAAAACAAGAATAATCATTTTTAGAGGAGGCAATTTTCATAATTAAATGTAAAAATTCATTAAATTGATTCATAGTAATAAATTCATTTTTATTAATAAACCATAAATGTTCATCAAAATGAGCTAATAAAGTATTAATTATAACAAGATGTTTTTTCCATAAATGTGATATTCCTTCCCATTTAATTATATATTCAAATTCCATATATGTATTATGTTTACTTTTCATTAATTTTTTTATCATTTCTGTATTATCTTTAATTGTTTTTAATAATAAAGTTTTATTTTCCAAAACTCTTAAAAAATGTCCTTCTGAAGTTTTTATATTATTTCCTATATTTGGACGCTTATAATTATCAACTTTTTTCATGAAAAATTGTATTTGATCTTTTACTCCAGTATTTAATAAATGATAAGGGTCTAATTTTATTAATTCTTTTAAACTATATTTTACTTTTTTAAATTTATTTTTTGATGTTTTATATAATTGATTTTCTTTATTTAATAAATATTGATATGAATCTGTCTCATTATCTTTATTATAATTTTTATATAATGGACTAAATTGTGCATATTTTCTTGTTTTTTGTTTTATTAAATTTCTATCTTCAAATGTTAATGCATTTTCATTTTTTAAATTTTTGGCTTTATTATATGTTTTATTAAATGATGTTTTATCATCAAATGTCGTTGTCGTTGAAAATTGATTTATACTATTCATATCTTTTGTATTATTATTAAAATTAAATTGTTGATAAAAACTATTTTGTTTTTTTGTTGAATAATTGAATATTTTTAATGAACAAAATTTTTTATTTGAGTTTTTATTTTTTTTTATATTTTTTTTGCTTAATTTATTTATTATATCTTCATATTCATTTGATAAATTTTTACTTACTTCAATTGTTGAATATTCCTTTAAGTTAAAATTAGAAGATCTTTTATTAAATTTAGTTGCTGAATTTAATCTTTTTGTTAGTTTCATTTATTTTTTATTATATTTTTTCATGAAAAAAATTTAATAGTTTTTTATTAATTTCAAAACTAAAATAATTTAATTTATGGAAAATCAATATTCAAAAACCAAATTATATCAAAAAAAGAATTATGATATTGAAAAAGCAAAAATATATAAAAAAATACCAGATTCTCAATTAAAAAAATTTTCTTATTATCCATCTCAAAATCCTAAAAATAGTCTTAATTATTTCATAAGTTTTGAAAATCCAATTGAACAATCTGATTTTTCAAAAAAATCTAATTTAACTAAAATAACAATAAATAATAATACACACAATAATTCTCATTCAGATAATTTTAATAACAATATTAAATTTTCTCCAAATAAAATAAATAATAGATTAAATACTGATTTTAATGTTGAAAATATAAATAAAAATAATTATAATCATAAATTAATTCAAAGTGTATTTAAAAATTTAGGAATTCATGATATTTATTTAGAAAAATTGTATTTAAACAAAATTGATTTTATTGATTTATTAGATTTAAATAAAGAAGATTTAAAAGAAATGAATATTCCAATTGGACCAAGAAATCGTTTATTAAATTTTATACATTTTTTTATAATATTTAAAGAAAACTTTCAAATAAAATCAATTGATTTAAAAACATTAGATTTTTTCTTTAGTAATGAAGGATATGGTTATTCTTCAATAAATAAAAAGAATCCAATCTCAGAAAAAATATATTCAATGAATTCACCAACAATAAATATAAAAACAAAATATAATAATAATTTTTCAACAAATGTAGATAATAATATATTAATTAAACAAGAAATAAAAAAATATTTATATAATAATGCAAATAATTTAACAATAAGTTTAAATAAAACACCTTATCAAGGAAAAAAAACTAATTCTAAAAAAGAAAGAAATAAAATAAATAATATTTCCAAATATAATACAGAATCAGCAAGAAATAATAAAAATGAAAAATTTAATAAAAATATGTTTACTATTGATACAAGTTCTAATATTGATCATGCAATAAGTCATAGAAATAATAATAATTATAATATTACTGATGATTTTCAAAATTTAATTTTAGAAAATCAAAATAAATATAAACCTAATTCAAGAATTAAATTTACTCCTGGAAGTCATTATAGTAAAAATAAAAAGCAATTTATTAATGTTGATTTAAAATATAATAAAAGTAATAGTAAAGGAAAACAAAAAAATAGTAGTCAACAAAAATTACAAAAATCTATTCATTCTTTTAATGAAGAAGGGTTAAATTTGTTAGAGAAAATGAAAAAAGATTTAAATAATAAATTACAAAGTTATACTAAATCAATTGGAGAAAAAAAATTATTATTAAAATTATTAGAAGGAAGTAATGAATATTATGACAATTAATTATATGTATTAACAATAAATGAAAATAAAGATATTTTTTGCAATTAATTATTTTATTATAATATATAAATATATTTTTAATTAAAAAGAAAAATTATTCAATTTTGAAAATAATTTAGCTAAAATTATATACTATAATTTATTAAAAATTATTTTTTTTACAAAAGATTTCAATGTGTATTAAAAAAATAGGTGAATTATAATAAATTAATAAAAAAGTTTATAAATATGAAAAAAAGAAAAAGGCTTTTTCTTAATGATATAGATAATGAGAAAAATACTTATACTTATTAATTTATATATTTAAAATAAACAATTTAATTGTATCTATCAAATTAATATATATTGTTAAAATAATATAAAATAACCACTAGAAATAAATTAATTCAAATAATGTTTTTAGAAAAGAAAAAAAAAGTTCCTGAAAAAAATATTTATGATATTTTTGAAGAAGAAAAAGAAGAAAAATCTAAAGGAAAGAAAAAAATAAAAAAATATAATTTAAGAAGCAATATTCTTACTCAGTTTTCAAATTTTATTATTTCATTCTTAAATGATTATTCAAAGAATTTCCTTCCGTTTCAAAAACAAGGAAATTTATTTAAAAAAATAAAATATAAATTAAGAAAAATTAATATTCAATCAATTAAGGAATTTATGAATTATTCAATATATGATTTTTGTAAATTAGAAGTCTCATCAAGGTATAATAAAAACCAAAATTTTGAATCATTACAAAAGGTAAAAAACTATTTTAAAAATGATTTTTTAGACTTAAAACTGTTTGAATTTTATCAAAAGTTTTTCCTTTCAAAAGATTTTTCAATAATAAAACAGAAATATGGATTGAGTAGCAAAACTCAAAATTTTGAATATTATTTAAATAATTTTAATAATCTTGAATATAAAAAAAATTTACGAGATATAGGGGAAAAGTTAGTAACAGTGTTTATTAATTTAAATCCACAAAAAAATAACAAAAAAAATCTAAAAAATGAAGATGATGAATTTATATTTGAATTTCAAGAAAATAGACATTTTTTGAATGAATATTTATCTTTTGATTCTATAGATAAAATAATGGAAATAATATATTAAATAATATATAAAATATATTTTTCAATGAATGTTACTTTTTTAAAAAAATAATTTTTTTATACTTAATATCTATTTTTAATTTATTAATTGCTTAAATTTTGATATATTACTTTTTAAATTAATTTCTTTTATAATTCTTTTAGCTTTAATTGAATTATATTTTTCTTCAATATCAATGAATTGAGAAATTTGTTCTTTTAAATTATTAAAATTAGAAATAGACCGATTTATATAATTTTCAAATTTAGAAATTTGCATTTTCAAATTTTCTATTTCTCCTTTTCTTAATTCTTTATTATGATTTTCTTTTTCAATTTGATTTTTTAATAATTCAATTTCTTTTTCTTTTTTATCAATAATATTTTCTTTTTTATTTTTTACATTTTTTTGATTTAATTCAATTAATTTATTCTCTAATCTTTGAATTTCATCTTCAAGACTAGAAATTAATTTTTTTTCTTCAGATTCTAATTGATTGGATAAGTCATAATTTGAATTTAAATCATATTCTTTTAATTGTCTTAATAAAAATAAATATTCATTATTTCTTTTATTATATTCACTTAATAAGTTATTATTAATACATTTATATTTTATATTTGAATTTTCAATATTTTTTATTTTGTTTAAAATTTCTTTTTTTTCTTCTTTAATGAAATTAATTTCATCTTTCAATTCTAAAATATCATTTTCAATTTTTTGAATTTCCTTATATTTATTTGTAAATTTTACTAAAATGTGTGTATATTCTTTACTCTTAAGAAATTCTTTTATTTGGTATATATCTTGTGATATATTATATAAATTTTTTTCCCAATTTTTTGAGTTATTTTTTTCTATTTCTTTTTTTTCATTTAAACATATTTCAAATCTTTAGTTATATTATTTTTATTTTACTCTTTTTGTAATAAATTGATTTTTTTTGATGCTATTGAATATTTTTCAGATTCAGATATTAGATTTTCATGAAAAAGTTTTAAAGAATTAATATCTTTAATAAATAAAATATTTTCCATTAATTTTTTAAATTTAAACAAATAATTATTTCAAAAATAATACAAAAAAGATTAAAAAACAAATTAAATAATAAAGCAAATTCAAGATACAATATAATTAATTTTCATTGAAGAATATTAATTAATATATATATATATATATTGGTATCTTTATTTTAATTTAAATTTATAACTACTTTTTATTTTTAAAAAATAACTATTTAATAAGAAAATAATTTTTTAATCAAATAAAATGAACAGTATAATTGAATTAAATAATGAGTTTGAAAATTCACCTTTTATTGTTCATGGCCTAAGTTTACAAAAGAATATTTTTGAAAATGAATCAATATCTGATTTTAACTTAATATATAATGATTTTATATCATCTCTTATGTCTTCAGACATTACAATAAGAGAAAATGAAATGAATTATTCAGATTATTATATGAATTTTAACAATCCTGAAGAAGAAAATAAATTTTATTTAAATTTAAATTTGGATTTAGATGAAGATAAAATAAATGAAAATATCATTCACAATAGAGAACAGAATAAAGTTAATAAAAAAAAGAAAAAGAATAATATAATATCAGATAAAAAAAATCTCAAAATTAAAAATATGATAAAAATAAATTTAAATAAAGAAGATATTTTTAATAATCAAATTTTGAAAAAAATGTTCATTCAATATTTGAATCAAAAAAGGAGTCATTTTAAGAGCGAAGAAAATCCAATATAATCATTAATTATTTTTTTATTTATTATCTATAAATATTAAATTTTTTTAATGAAATAATATTATTCAAATAAAGATAATAATATTTTAAAATAAAATAATATAAAAAACATAAAATAAAAATTAAGAAAAAAAATAGCAAAAAATTGTGTAAAATTTTTATATTAATTTTATTTAAAAAAATTTTAATTAACATAAATATTTAACCTAGATTCAATTGATAATAAATCAACAAAAAGAAATATTAAATTTTCTTTCAAATCATCTGAAAAATTTTTTTGATTCAGATATTCATTTAGTTTTTTGTTAAATTCATCTTCATTATCAATTGAAATTGACTTTTCATAAATATTCATAATATATTCATAATCTTTTTTATTTAACTCATTCTTAATCTTTTTTATTTTTTCATCTTTTTCATTTTTTAATATTTTAATTTCATTTTCAATATTTTCATTTTTTTCATTTTCAATAGTTTTATTTTTGTCTTCATTTATATTACCATTTGGAATCGTAATATCAAAAGAATAATTCATTTTCATTTTCTTTGAATCATCATAACTAGATGAAAAATCATCATCTTTTGAAATTATGTTTACATGCTCAATATTATTTTCAATTGTTTCAAAATTTTCTTCTAATTCATTATTTTCTAAATGTTTATTTGAATTATTTTTTTCTTCAGTTTTGATAACTTTTTGTTTTTGTTCTAAATTTTTTTTATTAATTTCTTTTTTCTTATGAATTACTTTTTTTTTATCATTATTATTTATATTATTTTTAATTTTTATATTAATATCATTATCTTTATTATTTTTCACTTCTTTTTTATAATTATCTTTTTTTTTTTTATTTTTATCATTACTTTTTTGACGAATATTGTTTTGATTTTTATTTTCAGATTCTTTTTTTGAAATGAAAACATTAATTGCACCCTTAACTTCAGGAATTATATTTTTGATTTGATTAATTAAATTAAATTTATAAGCTTTTTCCAAAACAATATCTTCTGTTAAAATACTGTTTATACTAGGTCTATTATTAGGATTTACATTTAATATTTTTGATATCATATTTACAAGATATCGAGAATATTTAACATATTTTTTATTAACAGAATTTATATCTTCATATTTTCCGCTTTTGATTTTTTCATAAATTTCTACTGGATTATTTCCATCAAAAGCATGATTAAATGTACATAATTCATATAAAATGCAACCTAAACTCCAAATATCACTTTTAAAATCATATGAATTTTGATTACATATTTCTGGACTTAAATAATAAAAAGTTCCTGTAATTGTTGTTGCTTTTTTTTGATTGTTTAAAAGTTTTGATACTCCAAAATCACCTATTTTTTTATTATTTTTTATTGTTAAAAAAATATTTAATGGTTTTAAATCTCTATGAATTATTTTATTTCTATGTATAATTCCTATTCCTATTGATATTTCTATAAAAATTTTCCATATTTCATCTTCTGATAAAAAATTATTTTGTTCTTTTCTTTCTTTAATAAAAGAATCCAAATCTCCTTTATCACAATATTCCATTACAATATAAAAATTATTATTTTGTTCAAATGATTCAAAATATTGAACTATATATTCGTTATTATTAAACAAACAATTCTGTAATTTTTCTAATAATTTTGCTTCTTCTTTAATTCTTTCAATTTCTTCTTTTTCTTCTCTTTTTAAAAATATTTCTTTAATTGCAAAATAATTAAAATTTTTGACTGCTTTATATATTACTCCAAAAGATCCAATTGATATTTTACTTATTATTGAATAGTTTTTAATCATTTTTATTGTTTAATTAATTTATAAAACTTTTTATTAAATATATTTTATTTAATTCATTTTAAAAAATTTTTATTTTTTTTAAACCATTAATTTATAATATATCATCTTCATAATCTTCTGAATCATTTTCTCCTCTTTCAAAATAAACATTATTATCTTCATTTTTTAAATTTTCTCTTTCTTTCATCATTCTTTTATATTCAATTTCTTTTTTAATTTTTTCTTCTTTTTCTTTTTTTTTATTAATTTCAATTTGCTCTATTATTAAATGAGATTTTAACTTAGGATAATAATAAATATTTTTTGAATTTAAATTATTTTTTTTATTTTTTTTGTTCTCATATAACTTTTGAATAATTTCATATATTGAAATTATAACTTGATTAAAAGAGAAATCTTTACTAAAATCATTATTAAATTCAGAATATTTTCTACAAATTTGAAATAACAATTCATTAAATTCATATGAAATCATTTCATTATATAATAATTTATAATATTTAATTGTTAACTGAGTATTATTTTCTTTAAATGAATTAATTGATTTTTCATCTTCTTTAACAATAACAATACTTTTTTTTCCAATGGTCATTATTTGAGGTACAATACATTTATTTGGAATAGATAAAATAATTTCACAATAATCACTTCTATATTTAAATAAATTTAATAATTTTTCATCTTTTATTTTTAATAATATTTTCCTATAAAAAAAATCATATGTTATTGTTTTATCTTGAAAATTTGGATGATTTGTTGAAATAAAATATAATTTATTAAACATTTTATAAAGAGTTGATTCATAATAATTCATAAAATTATCAAAATCTTTTTTAACTGAACTTATATTTTGAGTTTTTGATGTTAATTCAGATATATTTGATTTAGATGTTGTAATTTTCTTTTTATTTAAATAAAAAGGTTTTATATAAGATAATAAACTTGATAATGAAGCTTCAAGAGAATTATTTTTTATTTCAGAAGAGTTATTTAGATTAGTATTATTACTATTTAAATTATAAAATATTAATTCATTCTCTGTTTTTATATTTAAAATAAATCTAAAAAATGCAATTCTTATAAAAACTTCATGAAATGTTCTTTGTAATATTACTTGTTTTTTATTATGAATATCTTTTATAATAATTTTCCCTTCATTAAAAGGTTTTGGTTGTTGACAAGGAATATATTTGTAATAATTAGAGATAAAATCATGTTTTTGTTTTTTGAAACTATCATATAAATATTTATATATTTCATCATTTTTATTAATTATATTTGGAGGAATATAAAACATTTCTATATAATTTTTAGGCCCATTAAAAAAAATTCTATCAAAATCAACAAATGTAAAATCAATATTAATTATTCCAATAACATCTCTTAAAAATAACCATAATTGACTAAGTTCCATACAGAATTTTAAATCATTATTTAACGCAACATCAGGATTAATTAAATTTAATTCTTTGTTTTTTTCTTCATTTTCTTTATTAATATTAACTAAATTATTAATTGGAAGTTTTGGAATTGATTGATTATTTAACAATGATTTTGTATCATTATTTGTTATAGTTGCAAAAGAAGTTCCAATTTCATTATCTTTTATATTTTCTCTTCCTATTATTATATTATACCAATGCATTAAATCAGATAAATTTCTTAACATAATTTTATCAATTAATATTAATTTATCATTTATTTCTGGATTCAATAATAAAATATCTGAAATATCAATATATAATTTTATAGTATTAAATTTATCAATAATCATTTTTTCTTTTGAATAAATTGTATCATTTAATATACTACCTTCAAGAGTATTTTTTTCAATTTTTTTTTCATAAATTGATTTTACAGAATTACTTTTTCTAAATAAACTTTGTCCAGTTTTTTTAAAAAAAGAACTTTTTTTACTTTTAGAAAAATTTGAAACAGAACTATTAACAATAGAATTAACATTCAAATTACTATTACTATTATTACTTATTAATTCATTATTTAATTCATCAATAGAACTCATCATTCTATCATTACAAAAATTCCCAATAAATTGTTTTCTATCAATAAAATTCATAATTCCAAAACCATTTTTTTTATCATTTTCCCAAAAACCTTCATAAATACTTCCATTAGAATAATAAAAAATTCCATAACCATTTCTTTTTCCATTTTTCCATTCTCCAAAAAATCTATTTCTAAACATTTTAAATTCACCTTTATTTTCAAAATAAATATGAACACCAATTCCATTTTGTAAATTATTTTCCCATTGACCAACATATTTTTCATTAACATCATTCCATATCATAAAACCATTTCCATTTAATAAAGAATTTTTAAAATAACCTTCATATAAATTATTACTTTTTAACCATTTAATATTACCAAATCCATTAATTATTCCATTAACCCATTCACCATCATATATTAAATTTTCTTTTTTTAATATTCCTTTTCCATTTTTTAATCCATTTTTCCATTGTCCATTATAGTAAATTTTATTTTTTTCATTTTCATAAATTCCTTTTCCGTCTCTTAATCCTTTTTTTAATTCACCAATATATTTTGAACCAGTTGGAAATAAAAATGTACCATATCCTTCTATTATATTATTATGTATTGTTCCTTTGTATATTGTTCCATCTTGAAAATAAATTTCACTTGTTGTTTCTATTATATTTTCTTTTTTTTTATTTTTATCATTTTTTATTTCATTTTCTAATTGATTTTCTATATTAAATAAATAATTTATTGAATTTGAACTTTCAATTTTTGCAACTTTTTTTAAATTTTCGTCATTTTTTTTTTCTGATTTTTCTATTCTACTATCTAAAACTCCAAAACGTAAATTTCCTTTGTATTTTAATTTTGAAAAAATTGCTGTTCCTATTCCATTTAATGTTTCATAAAATAATTCTGAATATTCTTCTTCTACTATTTCTTTTTTTATGTTTGATTCTTTTAATACTGTACTTATTAATAAATTATATGGTATAAATTCCATATCTTCTTTTAATTTCATTGATGATATTTTTTCTTCTTCTTTTTCTTTTTTTTCATTATTTTTTTCATTTTTTTTTAATTCTTTTAAATTATTTTCTTCATTTTCTTTTTTTTTTTCTTCCTCATTCATATTTTAAAAATTACAATTTAAAACAAATTTGAAAAATTAATTAAAAAAAAAACTCAAAAAACAAAATAATTAAAATAAAAAAATATAACTTAAAAAATAAAAAAAAAATGAGTTTAATAACACAAGAAGTAATAGAATATAAAGACCATCATAATTTAGAAGAAAATTTAACAAAATCTGTAAATGAGATTCTCAGAACACTTCCTCCAGATCCATTTTCAAATTTATGTCAATTACTAAAACAAAACAGTCAAATAACATTTTTACTAAATTCCATAGAAATAAAAAATATAATAATAGGAGAATTTCAAGAAATACCATCATTAATAATTAAAATGACATTTCAAGGAAATACAAGAACAATATTAACTTATCCTTTACCATTTTCAGCATCAACATTTGAAAAATTTAAAGAAAGTTATGAACCTTTATTAAATTGTTTAAGTAATGTTTTCAGTGATAAATTAGCAAATTTTTCTATTGAAAATATAGAAAAATTTGATGATTTTTTAATGGAAACTTTACATGATGCTAATTCTTTAAATGATGATATTTCAATTGCGTTAACAAATTGTTTTTCAATTTGTGCATTTATTTCAATGAGTTTAATGAAAGAAGAAATTTTACCTCAATTTATTAGAGAAATATATCCAAATTATATTGTTAATGAAACTACTATTCCAAATATTGGTTTTACATTATTTAAAACTGGAAAAAATATGAATTCAAAAATTAAATTTGAAAGATTTATTTTATTTGTTAATAATCAAAAAAAATTACAACCAAAAACTTTATATGATTTATTTAATAAAATATATGAAAATATACATAAAACACTTACTG
This sequence comes from Isotricha prostoma, assembly GCA_023807205.1. Taxonomy (NCBI): domain Eukaryota; phylum Ciliophora; class Litostomatea; order Vestibuliferida; family Isotrichidae; genus Isotricha; species Isotricha prostoma. Next base: position 69,950 of record JAJMZS010002966.1, on the reverse strand, counting down.
CAGGAAAAGCAGGAGAAGCAGGAATGAAATTAAATGATGAAGGTTCATTTTTTTCACCAACTGATAAAATAGAAGATTTATATAAATTAATAGAACAATTAATAAAAGATATAAATGATGAAAATATATATTTTGGTATTGATTGTAATTCAAATAATTATTATAATGAAAAAGATAATACATATGAAATGGATGGTTTTAAAAAACCTTTAAATGCAGATGAAATAATTGATTTTTATTTAAAATTATGTAATGATCATCCTTTATTATTATATTTAGAAGAACCTTTAGCAGAAAATGATAAAGAAGGATGGGAGAAATTAACAGAAAAATTTGATAAAGAAAAACCAAATGTAACAGTATCAAAAAAAGTTGAATTATATAAAGAAGTAGAAGAACCAAAATTAGTATTAAATGATGAAGAAGAAAAAAAAGAAGAAGAAAAAAAAGTAGAAGAAGGAAAAAAAGAAGAAGAAAAAAAAGAAGAAGAAGAAGAAAAAAATGAAGAAGAAGAATCATTAAATTTACCATATAATTGTGTAACATATAGATTAGGAGAAATAAAAGTAATAACAGATATGTTAAGAGATATTGAAGAAATAACAAAAGATAATGAAGATATGAAAGTTAATTTATGGGAATATGATCATGAAAGTGAACAAACTTCTATTATTGATATTGGTTTTGGAATAAGGGCTAATAATATTATTTTAAATGGTTTTACTATGGATAAACAAAAAATTTTAAAGTTAAATAAATTTATTGAATTAGTTAATGATTTATATCAAAATACTCCTGAAGAAGAAGAAGAAGAAGAAGATGAAAATGAACAAGGAGATAATGCTAATGAAGGAGATGAAGGGGAAGAAGGTGAAGAAAAAAAGGAATAATGTATTTTTTTTTTTTAAAATATGGAAAAATATATTTAAAATTTTTTTTGTTTTAATTTTTAATTATTATTTTTTTAATTATTTCTTATTTCAATTTTTTTAACATATTTATCAAAAAGATTACAAATTCTCTTTTTGATATTATTTAATTTTATTTTAACATCAAAATCATTTTCGATATTATTTAATGTAATTGCACTTTTTCCATATCTATTTGAGTTTTTATTATTATATTTAAATAATTTATTACAATTTGAAAATAATTTAGGAGAATGTTCAATTGTATTTATAGAAGTATAAATATGATCATTTTGAATTGAATTTGTTATATCAGTATTATATAAAGTTGCTTTTCTTAAATTTATAAAATATTTTGAAGCAGCTGTTATTAAACTATTATTAAATTTAATTGAATAATTATTTTTTGTTTTATATTTATATGATTGATCTGATATATTATTGTTATTTGTTGATAAGTTTATTTTATCACTTTTTATTGATGAGTTTAAATTGTATATTAAATTATTTTCTTTATATTCTTTATTTTCTTCTTTTAATTTTTTGTTTTCTTTTTCTAATTGTTCTATTCTTTTTTTTAGTTCTTTATTCTCTTTTTCAATTTCTTCTATTGTTCTTTTTCCTTTCTTTTTCTTATTTGCTGAAGTTGTTGAATTTCTCTTTTCTGTGTGTTCAAAATATAATTTTAATTTTTGAAATGAGAATTGTCTTAGTTTATTATGTGAATTAATTCGAAATGAAGGAAATTTTTTTGAATTTAAATTTAATAATTGTAAATCAGATATTGTTTTTATTTTAATTTTATTCCTATTCTGAATAGTACTATTTTTAATTTTTTCCATTTTTTAAAAAAAATAAGTAAAATAATAAAAAACAATAAAAAAATAAATAAAAATTAAATAAAAAAATTTAAATAAAAAATTGTTAAATCTATCCAAAAAAAAAATAAAGATATAACCAATTTAATAAATAAAAAAAATAATAAAAAAAATAATGGATTATCAAAGAAGAAATCAAAAAAAGGAAATATCAAAACCAATAAAACCTAAATTAAACTTAAGGTAAAAAAAAAAATAACTATTTAAAAAAATAGCACATTATCATTATCATCATCAAATGATGAATTTTTAAGAATAGAAAACATAATTTTTCCATTAGAAGGAAATGGAAAAAGTGCAGAAGTAGTATATAAAAAAAAACCAAAAAAAGAAAAAACAATTTATGCAAGTTCATTATTAAAAGATAATAATTTTATTTCGGATGGTGGATTAAAATCAAAAAAGACTAAATTTGATAATAATCATTTAACTTTACAATCAAAAAAAAATTCTATTATTTTAACAGAACCTGTTGAAAAAAAAACTCCTTTATCAACAATGCCAAATCAACAAATTAATTTTGATGATAATAAAAGTAATAAAAAAAATAAAAACAATCTAAAAAAAGATAATAATTATTATTTAAGTAATAATATTATTGAAAGTCATAAAAAAGATAATGATGATAAAAGAGAAAATGATGTTAATAAAAGAGCCAATTCTTTAAAATTATCTAAAAAATTAAAAATAAATAATTTTTTTGATAATGTAAAAGAAGAAGATTGTAAATATTATAATCCAACACAACCAAATTTAAAAAATTCTAAATCAAATAATAAAGAAAGTAAAATTATTTATGAAAGAAGAAAAAATTATAAAGTACCTGTTAAAAATAATAATGAAAGTAATGAAAATTCAAAACAAAATGAAGAAGGAAAAAGGGAACAATTAATATCAGAATTAATTTATAATTCTGAAGCTGGTTTTATTCATGATTTTCAAAAAAAAGTTCAAGAAGAAACAAAAGGAAAAGATTATAAAGATATTGAACAAAAAATTCATATTTTAAAAGATAATAATATTGATGTTGAACAATTATTACAAGATGAAGATGATGAAGAAAATAAAAATAATAATGAAAATAATGAAAAAGAAGAGAAAAAAAAAGAAGATAAAATTGATTCAGAACCAAATGAAAAAAGTAATATATTAAATAATTATAATTCTGAAAAATTGTATTCAAGAAGAAAAAATAATTATATTGATGAAAGATATAATAAATCAAAAAAACAAAAAATAAAACCAAAAGTAAATATTCATGAATTTGAACAAAAAATAAGAGCATATAGAAAAAATAATAGAATGAATGAATCAAAAATAACAAATGAAGATAATAAAAATGATTCATTTAGAAAAAGTACTTCTGATATTAAAGAAAAAGATAGAAGTAAAATTATTAATGCTGATAGTAAAACAAGATTTGTTTATGATAGTGATAATAATTTCCAATTAGCTTTTAAAGAAAGTAATAAAAGAAATAAAAAAGAAATTCAAGATTTTATGAAAAAAAAAGATGAAGTTAGAAAAGAAAATGAAATAAAAGAAAATGAAGAAATTAAAAAAAAGAATTATAATAATTTTAAAAATATTGCAAAATTACAAGAATCAATAGATAATAATAAAAAAATGATTAATTTACAAAAATTAAGAAATAGAGTAAAAAATGGATATTATATTGGAAAAGATAAAAATAGTTTAAGTAAAAGTAGTAGTAGAAGTACAATATTAGATAAAAATGAACTCTTAAAAAATTTAATAGAAAGTAAACAAATAATTGCAAGTGGGAATAGAGAAAGTGATAATGAAGATATGAGAATGTCAAAAGAAGATTATGATAAATTTATAAATGAACAAGTAAATAATATTAAAACAGGTAATTTTGGTTCTAATAATGAATTTATTAATGATAATGATGATTATAATATAAATAATAATAATTTAAATTATAACATTGATGATAGTGAAGAAAGAAAAAATGATAATAATAAAATGAAAAATTCTTTATTACAAAAAGCTGAAGAAAGTCTTCAAAAAAATCAAGATATTATGAGGAAAAATAATTTAGTACAACATTTGAATAAAGAAAATAATAAAAATAATAAAAATAGTCAAAATAATGTCCCACAAAATATAAATAATAATGTAAATAAAATACAAACAAAGAAAAAAGAAAATCCAATAAAAGATAATTTACAAAATATAAATGTTGATTCAAAAAAATATCCTATTAATAATACTATGGAAACAAAGTCAAATACTTTACCTCAACCATCAAATCAACAATCTAATAAAAATTCAATTAATCCAGAATTAAATAATGTGTTATCAAAAAATAAAAATGATGATATTGAAAATACAAATTATGATGATATTAAAAATAAAAAAATTGAAGATGAAAAGAAAAAAAAAGAAAAAAAGAAAAAAGAAGAAGAAAAAAGAAAAGAAGAAGAAAAAAGAAAAAAAGATGAAGAAGAAAGAAAAAAAAAAGAAAAAAAGAAAAAAGAAGAAGAAAGAAAAAAAAAAGAAGAAGAAGAAAAAAAGAAAAAAGAAAAAGAAAAGAGAAAAAAAGAAGATGAATTAAAAAGAAAAAAAGAAGAAGAAAAAAGAAAAAAAGAAGAGGAATTAAAGAAAAAAAAAGAAGAAGAAAGAAAAAAAAAAGAAGAAGAAGAAAAAAAAATGGAAGAAGAAGAAGAAGAAGAAGAATATAAAAACAATATATTAAATAATACATCAGATTATCAATTTGATCCAGAAGACTTAGAAGCATATAATGAAATATTTGAAGGATTAGCAAAATTTTTAAAATTAATAAATGGAAGAAATGTTTTAAATGATTTTATAAATTATGATGATAAAAAATATAAATTAATGCTTGGTTTTCAACAATTAATTATTTTATGTAAATCAAGTCCATTTAATGCATTAAGATTTCATGAACATTTTCTTTTTTATTCTGCTGCTTTTAGACAAATGTTTATTCCTTTTATTAGAAAAGCTTTTAATAATTTAAGAGTATATTATTATAATCATCAAAGATTTAATTTTGTTGATCAAATTTTAAATCAAGTTTATAAATTTCATTTTTTAAAAAATTTAATTAATTATATTAATGCTAAAGAAGAATATGATGAAAAAGTATTTATTGAACAAGAAGAGAAAAAAAAATTTTTAGAAGAACAAAAAAAAAAACAAAGTAATGATAATAACAAAAATGAAGCAAATAAAAAAAATAATAATAAACCAATTATTGAAAATAAAGATAATGAAAATAATAAAAATAAAATTAACAAAAATAAAAAAAAAGAAATACCAAAAGAAGAAATGGAAATAAAATTAAAAAATGCAATAAACACTTTTGAAAATCCATTAAGAGCATATTTTTTAGGTAAATTATTTGAATATGCATATAATAATGAAATAAATGAAGAAAGAGATCTAGATGAAGAATATGAAAGAAGATTAAAAAATATATCTGACTATTCTGATAATAGTTTTACTCCTAGAAAAAATAATACTTACATTTATGAATCTTTTGATGAAAAAAATTCTATTTTATTATATCCTAATAGTGAAGATTCTGATAGATTACATAGAGTTTATAAATTAATTGAAATGCAAAATGAAAATTTAGATGATAGTAATATTTCAAATGATATTGATATGAATAATTTTAAAAAAGGAATTAATTTTTCTGATAGAAAAAATAATGATAATATTAATATTAACAATGAATTATCACCAATTCAAAAAAAAGATAATAATAAAATTAAAGATAAAAATGATATAATAAATAATGAAAAACCAAAAGAAGAAAAAAATGATATTGATGATAATATTTTAGGAAATAATAAAAAAGAAAATAAAGATAATGAAAAATCTCCAGATGAAAATTTATTAGATAATAATATTCATACTTCAAAAAAAGAAAAAAATAATGAAAATGAAATTCCAAATACAAAAAGTAGTAATAAAGAAAATTATAAAACACCAAGTGACCAAAAGAGTAAAAATAATAATTATAATCCTCAAAATGATATTAATAAAAATCAATCAAAACTTCAATATCAAATTGATTTTGATTCACCAAAAGAAGAAAATTTAAAATATGAATCTGCAAATTCAATTAAAAGTAGTATAAATGAACAAGATATTTCAGCAGATAAAGACTTAAATGGAATTGATTGGGAATATACAATTCCAAATAATAAATCAGGAAGAGATAAAAATTATTTAAATGATAAAAAAAATAATATTGATAATAATATTATTAAAGAAGAATCACATGAAAGTATAAGTGAAATTAGTAATAATAAATTATTAGATTCAAATAATAAAATTGATGAAGATGTTAATGAAAAAAATAATAAATATAAAGATGATATTGATTATGATGAAAATAATAATGATGATAATAAAAATGATAATTTTAATGAATATAATGATTTTACTAATGAAGATGATTTAGATGATAGAAATGATAATGAAAATGAAAATATAATAAATGCAATTAAAAATGAAGATAAAGGGAATGAAATAGAAAAAGAAAAAAATAATACTGAAAGTAAATCAAGAAATAAAATAGAAGAAAATGATAATATTCCAGAAAATATTCCAGATGAAAATATTGAAAATATTGAAATTAAAAATGATAATATAAATATTATTGATAATCAATTTCCAGATAAAAAAAATGAAGATGAAAATATTAAAATATTAAATGATAAAGTAAATACAAATCCAATTGATTTGTCTAATTCATTTAAATTTAGAGATAGTAGTTCAAGTTATCGAAATAATAGATATCAAGATTTAAATAAAGAACCATTAATAGAAAAAAATAAAGAAAAAGATGAAATAAAAGTAGAAAAAGAATATGAAAAATATATTCCAATTAAATTACCAGAAATGACAAGTAAACAAAAAGATAATTTAGTTAATGATTTAACTGAACAAATAATAAATAATTTATTAAATAGTGAAATTAAAAATAAAATACCACTTTTATCAAAAAAAAAACAAAATATTCCTATTGTTTCTTCAAGTGGTTCAGTTAATAATTCAGTAATTAAAAGTCAAATAAATAATAGTGATCCTAATTCATCAAATGTAACAATATTTGATAATCAAAGTGAAATGTCTAATTTAAATAATTCTATTTTTATGAGACCAATTACAGAAGTTCAAAATGATAAAACATTAAATTTATATAATAATAAAATTGCACCAAGATTAATTAAAAGAATATCAAATGAAATCAATTCTAATTACAATGATATAATAAATAATTTAAAAGAACCATTAAAAATAGATGAAAAAAAATTAATGAATGGTATAATGTTAAAAGATGAAACAATATTATCAAATCCAAATAGTATATATATAAATAAAGAAATAGAAAAACAAGATTATATAAATAAAGAAAAAATAATAAAAGAATTTAAACCTTTAAATCAAAAAATAAGAAATGAAAATAATAATGAAAATGATGTAGAATATGATACAATATTAAATGAATGTTTAGTAGATGCAACAAATGAGTTAATTGAAAAAGAAAGAAAATATGGTAAAATAGGGGAACCTTTAAAATGGAGTATTAGAAATAGAGAAGTAACATATAAATATAATAATAATGATGAAAATTCAAAAAAACAATTTAGACAAAAAATAACAAAAAAATTAAGAAATTTAGTTAATTTTAAAATGGCATTAATTGCAGATAATTATGAATATATTGATCCTGATTTAATTACAAATGATAGAGATAAAAAATTTTATAAAAGTATATCTCAAGAATTAAAAGATAATGAAGAAGAATGGAAAAGTTTTGAAAATGAAGAAACACAAATTAAGTTAATTTTATCTAAATTTATTATGGATCAATTATTAAATGAAGTTGTAGAAATATTAGAACATGTTCAATATTCAAGAAAAGATCCTGCTAAATATCAAAGTAAATCTATTTATGCTTGTGAAGATATTCCAAGATTGAGTTTTCAAAATACTTCTGAAAATAATAATAATGATGAAAATAATGAATATATTAATCAATAAAGAATGTTATTTTTTTAACTCTTTTTTTTTTTATGAAATTTTATTTAAGTTCTTTTTTATTTTTTAAATAATTTACTTAAAAAACATAATTAAATTTATTAAAATTAAATTTTTTTTATGTTTATTCTATTTATTTTAAATAATAAAATAAAAAAAATAATTAAAAAACAAAAATATTTATTTATTTTTTTATTGGAGTTTATTTCCAATTGAATCTAATTTGTTTAATAAATTTATTAATTGTTCTTCATATTGTTCATGATATTTTCTATTTTCTATAATTAATTTACTTAATTCATCTCCTAAATGTTCAATTTGTTTATATCCTTTAATATTATTTTGATTATTTTTTTTTATTTTTTGTTTTAAATTTGAATTTTCATTTTTATATTTATTTATTTTTTCATAGCAAATTTCCATCAATTCCTGAAATTGATCTATTAAAAAGTTTTTATTTTCTAAAATTTTTTCTAATTTATTTACTTTATTAATAAAATATTGAGAATTAATTTTTCTTTTCTTAAGTAAATTTTTCTTAAATTTTTCAGTACCACAACATAAATTATTATAAATACTATTATTATTTAAATTCATTTCTTGACAATAAATATTATTTTGTTTAAAATTTGAACAATCAATATCATCATTTTCAGAAAAAAAATTTCTTAAATCTGGAATATCTTTTTGTGTATTTATTATTTCTTGATGTTGATTTTTTATTTTTGGTGATGAATGACTATAAAATGTTTTATATTGAGTTGATATTGATCTTTGTAGTGGTGTATTTTGCATTTTTAAATGTGAAGAATAACTTAAGTTATTATTGTATTTCATTTTTTTAAATTTTAAAAATATAATGTTTAATTTTATTATTTTACTAATAAATGGATTTAGACATCAATAAAAATGTTATTTATAGAATAATTTTTATAAATAAAAAAAACTGTTTTAATCAATGGAATAAATTGTAAGAAATAATATAAAAATATATATATAATATATAAATTAGGAAGAAAAAAAATATAAATATTGAATCTTGTTTTATTGAAGTTTATAATAAATGTTTTAATAAGCCAATTAATGATGATATAATTTATAAAAATTTTATATTTTTTATTAATTTATTGGTGTCTTTTATTATGGAAGAGAATTTTATTTCTTTACAATTACTGAATATTTTGAAGAATTCGATAAAAACAATTCAATTAAAAAACATTCAATTAAAAGATAAAAATATTTTTAATAATATTCCTAATTTAGATGAAATAGTGAATAAAGTTATAAAAAAAGTAATAATTGATATTCCTTGTGATTTATTTGAAAAAAAAGAAAGAGAAAATAATGATATAAGTGAATTTAATGATTATGTAATAATTAATGAGAAAGAAATATTTACATTAGAAAATGAAAATGAATATAAAATAATGGAAATCGATGATTTTAAGCAATATGAAAAATATAATGAGAAAAAAATAAATGATAATAGTAAAATAAAGAAAGATAATAATAATGATTTTAAAAATAAAGATATCAATATAAATAATAAAGAGGAAGAAATAAATAAAAATAATTCCTCAATTCAAATGATTAAATCATCATTAATTTTAAATTCAGAAGATATTGAAGATAAACAAATACATTATTTTAGAAATTCATTTACAAATAATTCTAACCAATATGAATTCATTGATGAAAATGAAAATCAATTTAATTTTATTTTAAATAATGGAAAAATAAGATATATGACAATTGATTTGTTTATAAAAAAAATTGCAATAGAAAATTTTGCAAAAAATGAATCTTTTTTAGTTTCTGGTTTTATAAATCAATTTTGTGATTTTATTGATATTAATACCTTTATTAATAAAATAATAAATGCTTTTCATTATTATTATGAGAAAAATAATGAACATGCTTTAATTAATCTAATTTTTTTTTTAAATAATTGTGTGATTGAAATATATGATTTTTTCAGAATAATAAAATTTTCAAATCCTCTTTATTCAATATTAACTAATTTTTATAATGAAATAATAAATAAAAATAAAATAAAATTAAATAATATTGAAAAAATATTAATATTATTTGAAAGAGAAAATATATTAGAAGAGAATTTAAGATATATAAAAGAAATATTTCATGAAGATAAAAAAATAGAAAAAAAACAATTAAATAGATTTTATTCTTTAGATATTAACATAAACCATAATAAAACATTTTCAATTTTAAATTATGAAAAAAATGAAATTTTAAATCATTTAACATTTTTATCAAAAAATTATTTTTATGAGATAGATAAAAAAGAATTATTAAATTCAAAATTTTCAAAAAAAAACAAAGAAAAAGATTCACCAAACATAATTAAATTGATAAATAATTCAAATAATTTAGCAAATATTATAAAAGTAAATATATTATCAGAAAAAAATATACAAAACAGAGCAAAAATAATTGGAAAATGGATTATCATTTCTGATTTATGTAAAAAAATAAACAATTTTAATGATTGTTTTACAATTAATTTAGCGTTAAATTCATATATGATTTCTTCTTTACTAAAGACTTGGAAAAAAGTTGATGAAACTTACATTTCTTTATTTAATGAAATAAAAGAATTTTGTTCACCAATATCAAATTTTAAATATTTAAGAGAAGCCATTAAAAATTGTATTAATTGTCCTTATTTGCCCTTTTTAGGTGTTTATTTAAAAGATTTTACTAATTATAATGAGCTATATAAGTATATTAAAAATGATAAATTAATTAATTTTATGAAAATTAATTTAATTGAAAGAAGTATTCAAGATTTTTTTAAATATAAAAATATTAAATATAATATTAATCCTGTTTATAAATTGGATTTTTTTGAAAATATTAAATCAATTTCTGAAGAAGAATTAGATTATTTATATAATAAAATAAAGGATAAATAATTGAAATAAATACTTTTATATTTTCAAAATTTTTTAGTTATATAAAAAATTATCAATAATACTTCAAAATATTTTGAATATTAATTATTTTTTTTGAGATTACAAAATATATATGATATAAAATCACTAATATAAAATTTAATTAAAAAATATTGATATTTACTTAAATATATTCTTTATAAACAATTAATGAAAAAATTATTAAACAATATCATTTATATCTAAACAATAGTTTATTTAAAAACAAAATAATTATATATAAAAATAAAATTAATGAATATAATAAATTAATCAATATATTAATTTAAAATAAAATTTGAAAATGAAAAAATATTCTTAAAAAATTAAAATAAAAACGATAAAAATAATAAAAAATAAAAAAATTAATTAATTCATACTTACAAAAATATCCAATAAAAAATATAAAAAACAATATATTAATAAAAATATTTAATAAAAAACAAAAAAAGAAAAATTAAAAATGCAAAATAAAGACAAGGATAAAAATATACAAGAGAAAAAACAACAGGAAGAAAAAAAAGGAAAAGCAACAACAAAAATATATAAAACCACAAAAGAAACTCCAAATTACAAAGAAAGCAAAGTTGAAATAATATCAAATAAAACCATAGAAAATCCACCAGAAATAACAAGAACATCAAATATTTATAAAACAGCATCAGGACAAAAAACAATAGAAGAAACAACAGAAAAAAAGTCAGGAGGAAAAATTGAACAAACTTATATTATAACTACTTCAAAACATAAGAGAAATGATTCAGATTCATATGAAAAGAAAAGTAAAGGTTCTACATATATTAAAACACCAGGAAAAAATGAAAAAATATATGAAAAGTATTCTTCAAATGTAACTACTGAGAAAAATTATTATATTCTTCCTGAAAAAGAAACTTTTTCACATTCTTCTAAATATTCAAATGATTTAAAACAATCTTCTTCTGATAAAAGATCATCAGGGAAGATGTATTCAACTAATAGTGAAAGAATAAGAAATTATAATATGAGTAGTCAAAATAATTATAGTTTAAATAATAGTTATGGTCAAAAATCATATAATTTAAATTCTCCTTTACCAGGATATAGTAATCAAACTTATAATATTAAATATCAAAATCAATCAAATAATTCTCATTCTTATTCTAATTCAAATCAATTTATTCCTTATTCAAATCAAACTTATAATTATTATTCTTCAAATAATCAAAATCAAGGAATTAATATTAAAACATATCAAAATCCAAATCAAAATTATGAATATCATACTCAAAGAATTAAAAAACCAATAAGACAAATTATTCCAAGTCAAGAAATGAATAAAGAATTATTTTTTAATCAAATAAAAAAACAAGGATTATTAGATATTAAAGATAGTCAAACTTATGAAATTGAAACTGAAACAAGATATATTAAACAAGGAGAAAAAGTTGAAAGAAAAGGAAGATCAGTTGGTCAAGTAATTGTAAATTCTCGTTCAAAAGAAAATATAAGAAAAAAAGATTTAAATCCAAAATCGTTTTCTCAATATCATGATAAATATTCAAATACTTCTTCAACTGAAAAAAAAAAAAGAAGAAATAAAGGAAAAATTTCAAATTTATTTGGAATTTTAAATAAAAATAATAACAATGATGATGATTTTATAATAACAAAAGGAATGAGAAATGAAAAAGGAGGAGTTGTTGATTTTGCTTATGGAAGTTTAAATAGAAGTCAAAGTTATTCTTTTATGAGATTTAAACATAATATTTATTATAGTGAGAAAAAAAAAAGAGATGCTGCAAAAATAATTCAAAGATGGTGGAGAAAAATAGTTTATATTTATCATAAATATGAAAGATCAATTTTATTACTTCAAAGTTATTTTAGAGGTTATTTAGTAAGAAGATATTATAGAATTGTTTTAAATAAACAAAGAAGAATGTATGAAAGAATTATGAAAGAAAGAGAATTAAATAAAAAAAATAAAAATTATAATCAAAAAATTGATAAATATGTTGAAATTGATGAAAGGAATTTTAATTATAATTATGATATTGAAAAAACTAAAAAAATTACTGATAAAAGCCAAAAAGAAAAAGCAATAATTATTCCTGAAGAAGAAGATAAAGAAATTGATGATTATATTTATGTAAGAAATTTAGCAACAACTCTTATTAAGAAAATAATACAAAAAAGATTATCTAATAAATATTATGAAATGTTATTAGCTTTTAAAGAAAATAATGGAGATAATGTTATTAGTGAAAATTATATTAATATTATTTTAAAGAAATTTATTAAGAGAAATGATTATAATATTCATGATTTATTAAGAAATAAATTTGATAAATTTAAAAATCAAGTTTTGAAAGATAAAGTACAAGAAAAAGATAATGAAAAAAAAACTATTTTGAAAAGTAAAGCAAAAGCAATTGAAGATAATGATAAAGAAAAAGAAAATTTGATAAAAGAAAATGAAAAACTTTTAAAAGAAAAAGATGTTGAAAAGGAAAATTTAGTAAATGAAAAGGAAAATTTAATACAAAAATATGAAAAGTTAATTAAAGATAAAGATAAAGAACGAGAGAATCTTTTAAAAGAAAAAGAAAAACTTATGAAAGAAAGAGAGAATTTAATAAAAGAAAGAAATACAGAAAAAGATAATTTAAAAAAAGAAAAAGATAAATTTTTAAAAGAAAAAGCAGATTTATTAAAACAAAAAGATAAAGAAAAAGCAGATTTAATTAAACAAAAAGATAAAGAAAAAAATGACGCCTTAAAAGCAAAAGATAAAGAAAAAACAGATGCTTTAAAGGCAAAAGATAAAGAAAAAGATAATTTAATAAAAGAACAAGAAAAAATTTTAAAAGAGAAAGAGAAGGAAAAAGAACTTTTAATAAGTGAGAAAGAAAAGTTAATAAAAGATAATGAAGAAAATATAAAAAATCAAGATATAAAAAAAGAAAATTTAATTAACGATAAAGATAAATTAATTAAAGAAAAAGAAGATTTAGTTAATAAATTAGATAAAGAAATTAATGATTTAAAACATGAAAAAGAGAATTTAATTAAAAAATATGAAGATTTAATCAAACAAAAAGATAAAGAAAAAGCAGATTTAATTAAACAAAAAGATAAAGAAAAAAATGATGCCTTAAAAGCAAAAGATAAAGAAAAAAATGATGCCTTAAAATTAAAAGATAAAGAAAAGGATGATTTAATTAAAAAACATGAAAAAATAATTCATGATAAGGATAAAGAAAAAGAAATTTTAATTATTGAAAGAGATAATTTAATTAAGGAAAAAGAATCAATATTAAAATCAAAAGATAAAGAAAAAGATGATTTATTAAAAGCAAAAAATAATTTAATGAAAGAAAGAGATGATCTTGTAAAAAATAAAGATAATGATTTAAATAATCTTAAAATAGAAATTGAAAAATTAATAAAAGAAAAAGATGATTTAATTAAACAAAAAGATAAAGAAATTGATGATTTAAAGAAGTTAAAAGATAAAGAAAAAGATACTTTATTAAAAAATAAAGATAAAGAAAAAAATGATGCCTTAAAAATAAAAGATAAAGAGAAAGAAGATTTAATAAAAAAATATGAAAAATTATTACAAGATAAAGAAAAAGAGAAAGAATTATTATTAATTGAAAAAGAAACACTTATAAAAGAAACTGAAAAATCAATTAAAAATAAAATTGATGAACAAACTCATTTAATTAATGACAAAGATAAATTAATTAAAGAAAAAGAAGATTTAATTAATAATAAAGATAAAGAAATTAATGATTTAAAACATGAAAAAGAGAATTTAATTAAAAAATATGAAGATTTAATCAAACAAAAAGATAAAGAAAAAGCAGATTTAATTAAACAAAAAGATAAAGAAAAAGCAGATTTAATAAAAGCAAAAGATAAAGAAAAAAATGATGCCTTAAAATTAAAAGATAAAGAAAAGGATGATTTAATTAAAAAACATGAAAAAATAATTCATGATAAGGAAAAAGAAAAAGAAATTTTAATTACTGAGAAAGAAACTCTTATAAAAAAAAATGAATCACTTATTAAAGAAAAAGATAATGAAAAAGATTATCTTTTAATTGAAAAAGAAAAATTATTAAAAGAAAAAGATGAAATAATAAAAGGAAAAGATTTAGAAAAAGATAATTTAATAAAAGAAAATGAAAAATTATTAAAACAAAAAGATGATTTAATTAAACAAAAAGATTTAGAAATAGAAAACTTAAAAAAATTAAAAAATCAAGAACAAGATACTTTATTAAAAAATAAAGATAAAGAAAAAACAGATGCCTTAAAAGCAAAAGATAAAGAAAAAGAAGATTTAATAAAAAAATATGAAAAATTATTACAAGATAAAGAAAAAGAGAAACTAGTTTTAAAAACAGAAAAAGAAACAATAATGAAAAATCATGAAAAATTATTAAAAGAAAAAGATAATGAAAAAGATAAATTAATAAAAGAAAAAGAAGGTTTAATAAAAGAAAAAGATGCTTTAATAAAAGAAAAAGAAAAAGAAAAACAAACATTAGTAAAAGAAAGAGAAAAATTCTTAAAAGAAAAACAAGATATAATAAAACAAAAAGACAAAGAAAAAGCAGATTTAATAAAACAAAAAGATAAGGAAAAAGCAGATGCATTAAAGGCAAAAGATAAAGAAAAAACTGATGCCTTAAAAGCAAAAGATAAAGAAAAAGAAGATTTAATAAAACAACATGAACAAAATTTAAAAGATAAAGATAAAGAAAAAGAAAATTTATTATTAGAAAAGGAAACATTAAAAAAAAAGAATGAAGAATTATTAAAAGGAAATGATAGTGAAAAAGAAAATTTAATTCAATTACAGAATAAATTAATAAAAGAAAAAGAAACTTTAATGAAAGAAAAAGAAACATTAATAAAAGAAAAAGATAAAGAAAAAGATAATTTAAAAAAAGAAAAAGAGAAATTTACAAAAGAAAAATCAGATTTATTAAAACAAAAAGATAAAGAAAAAGCAGATTTAATTAAACAAAAAGATAAAGAAAAAACTGATGCCTTAAAAGCAAAAGATAAAGAAAAAGAGAAATTAATAAAAGAAAAAGAAACATTATTAAAAGAAAAAATAACAATTGAAAAAGAGAAAGAAAAAGAAAAGAAAGAAAGAGAAAATATAAAACCAACATTTAAAAATTTAAAAAATACAAAACCAATGGTTTATGAAATTTTAAATCAACCAAAGAAAAAAGAAGAAAGTTCATTTAAATCAATTAAACCAACTTTATCTTTCAAATATGAAATTAAAAAGAAACCAACAATAAAAGAAGAACCAAAAACTTCATTTAAATCAATTAAACCAAGTAAATCAATAAAATATGAAATAAAAAATAAACCACAAGTTAAAAAAGTAGAAAAAAAAGAAATTCCTAAATTTAAAAATTTAAAAACAAGTAAACCAATTAAATTAGATCTTATTAATAAAAAAGCAAAAGAAAGTTCATTTAAAAAATTAGAATCAAGTCAACCTTTAAAATATGAAATATTAGGAAAAAAGAAACCAGATATTAAAAAACAAATTGTTAAAACAAAACCTGAAATTGTTCAATTTTTAGTTAAAAGTAAAAGTGAAAAGAAAAAACCTAATGTTATTCAAAAGAAAGTTAATAATGTTAATATTTTAACTAAACAAAAAATTAGTAAAAAACCAACTTTAACTAAAGAAAAAGCAAATGATATTCAATTAAAATATAATATTAAAGCATTTGATGATAAAACATTTAAACAAGAAAAAAAAGATAAAATTCAATTTTTATCTCCTGCAAAAAAAATAAAAATGCCAAATAAAATAGTAAAAAATAAAGATCAACAATTAGAAATAAAAGGTAAAAATAAAATTTTTGATAAAACTGAAAAATCAAATCCAGAAAATTTACAATTACTTTCTCCATTAAAAAAAAAAGAATTACCTGAAAAAAGAATTTCAAAATCAAAGCAAGAAACAATTGAATTATTATCTCCAATAAAGAAAAAAAATATTAATTTAGAAGAAATAGAACCAACAAATCTTGAAATAAAAGCAAAAGAAAGAATAATTGAAAAAACTCAGCCTTATAATTTAGAATTATTAAAAAATAAAAAAGAAATTAATTTATTAAAAGATTATCCTTCTTCTTTTGAAATAAATAAAACTGAAAAACCAGAAATTCCATTACAAAAAATAAATAAAGATTCATTTCATTTAAAAGGAACAAATGAAGATGAAGAACAATATGAAATTGAAGATAAATATAATAAAAGTATTGGAAAGAATAAATATATTTTAAGAAGTGGAAAATCAAGTAAACCAATTTATAATGAAAATGATATGGATAATATTAAGAAAGATTCAAATTCAAAAATGTATCAAATGTTGTTATTAAATTTAAGTCAATTACTTAAAAATAAGTATCAAAATTATCAAAGAGACTTTTTAAATAGATTAAAAGATAATCTATTTAAAATAAATATGAAAGAAGAAGAAATAAAAAGACAAAAAGAAATTGAAGAAGAAAAAGAAAAAAATTTAATATTAATAAAAAATAAAACAAATTTAGAAGATCAAAAAGAGAAATCAAAAATATTTACTACAACACAAAATTCACTTGAGTATAATGCAGAAGAAACTCCAAAATTAAGAATAAAAAAGAGAAATCTTCAATCACTTTCATCAGAAAATTATTCAGATAATTATATAAATGTTTTATTAGATTATTTAAAAAAAAGAATTGCATTACAAAATTGGTATAATAAAATGATGGCTTTAAAATATTCAAAAAGAGTAAGAATCAGAGGAAGAAAAATTGGAGAAGGAATAAAAAGACATATAATTATTGATGAATCTCAGAAAAAAAGAGGTAATTTTAAAACAAATTTATTAAGATTTCCATTTGAACAAATTAGACGTGAAGCAAAGAGAAGAATTTTAATTAAAGCTCTTTTAAATATTCAAAATTTAAAATATCCTTCTTTAGAATATGGCTTTTTGAAATTAAAAAGATATTCACAAGTTAAATATCAAGTTATGAATGCTTATGCAACTTTAATTCAAAGATTTTATCGTTTTTATGTTCAATATATTAAAACTAAAAAAGTTGGAATTGCAATTATTGAAAATGAAGAAAATACTGTTATTGAAACTGTTCAATATAGAAGAAGAATACAAAGAAATTATGAAAATTTATATGAATTGTTTTGTTATTTGTATAAGAAGATTTTGATAAGATATATACTACAAATTCTTTATGTTAAAAATCAAGGTTATTAAAATATATAATTTTTTATTTTTTTTTGGAAACTTTTTAATAATTTAACTATTTAACTTGAAATTCTTTATATTTTTTAATTTTTTTGGTTTGTTTATTTAAAAAAAAAATTAAATATTTAAATTATTTATTATTTAGTTATTTATAGTTGTTTTAATTGAAAGTGAATTCATTCTTTTTTCTCTTGCTCTTTTAAATCTTTCATATTTTTCTTCTTCTTCTAAATCCCTTTTTTTCCCTTTTAAATATTCATTAATTAATGAATTTTCATCAACTTTTTTTTGTTCTTCTATTAACATAATTTCATTTTGTAAATTTTTTTCTTCAATAAATCTTTCACCTTCTAAATTTAAAGCAGTAATATAAATATCTTGTACTCTTAATAAATCTTGTGAACTTTTATTTTTTTCAATTTCATATTTTTGTCTTTTTTCATTAATTTGATTTTTTAAATTATCATTATCTAATATTGCAAAATGTTTTAATAATGTAATATTTCTAATAATATTAGATGCATATTTCATTGATAAATTTTTTCTTTCATCAATTGAAGGAGGTTTTAAATTTAGTTTAAGTATTTGAGATATTTTTCTTTTATTTATATTAAAATATTGTTCTGTTATAGGATGAAGTGAATCTTTTAAAGCATACATTTGAATTATTTTTATTGTAATATCATTCATTTTATTATTAAAATTAGGCATTTTTGATATTCTTTCATAATCTTTTTGTGAATAAATTAATTTAGTTAATTTTAATAATTTTTCTTTTAATTCTTCAATCGATAAATAAATTGGATAATCTTCAGGTTCAATATTATTATTATTATTTTGAGGAGGTAATTTATATATTTTTAATTTATTATCTTCTTCTGAAATATCTCTATTAATTAGAAAAAATCCTTGTTCAATTCCTGGTGTCTTATTTATTAAATTATTATCTTTTTTTTCTTTTGACAAATTTTTCCTATGTGATAATTTATCTTTACTATTATCTAATTTTCTTTGAGATAAAGTATTTTTATTTGTTAATTTTGATTTTTGTTCTTGTATATAACTTATTGTAAGTGAATGTTTTGTATTTGAAATATCATTATTTATACTATTATCATCTATTTTTTTTTTAATAAATGAGTCATTATTTTGTACACTTTTTGATTGTTGATTTAAATCTAAATCTTCAGTAGTATTTGTTGTATCATTATTTTGATTCTTTAATAATGAATATAAATCAAGAAATATAGATAAAAAATATTTTACTGAATCTTCATCTTTTGATAATATTATTCCATATGGATCAATATGAACTAAACTTATATCTAATATATTTGTTAATGTTTTTAATATAATTTTTAAATTATTTATTTTATTTGTTGTATCTTTTTCAGGTTTTATTGAAATGTTTTCTTTTAAAATGGATTGAAATATTTCAATGTATATTTTATCACTAAATAAATTTTAAAAAATTATTTTTATATTTACTTATATAAATCCCCTTTCTTAATTGTTATTTTATCATGATATAAATATTTATTTAATTCTTTTATCATTTCTGTTAAAGTTGGATTTAAATTTTTATTGTTTTCATTTAATTCTTCATTTAAATTATTATTCTCAATTTTACTATTATTATCCATAATCAATTTAATTTTTTTATTTAAAAATAATGAATTATAAAAAAATTTTTACTATTCCATAAAATTAATTTTCTAAAAAAATATGAGAGAAGAGCCAGAAGAATATATAAATTATATTAAAATAGATCCAGAAATTAGAACAAATGTAATATTATCAAAAATTACTTCATATTTAAAAACTTTTAAACCCTTTATTGATTATTTAGATGAACCTAATAAAAATGAATTAGATAAAATATTATATAAATTATCAGAAAAAATAACATATTTAGAATTAAAAAAAGGTTCTACAATAAAACAAGTTGGAGAAGAAGATTTTAATTTTTATATTTTATTAAAAGGAAAAGTTGCAAAATTATCAATAAAATATAATAAAAAATTTTTAACAATTAAAGAATATTTAAATTATCTTATAAAATTACAAATGTTACAAGAGACTTTTTTATTAAATGAAACTATAAATAAAAATAAAAATATATATAACATATCAAATAATGACCCATTATCCCATTGTAAAACTTTACAATCTTTTAAATTGGAAGATAATTTGTTATCACTTAAACAATTAATAAAAGGAAGTCAATGGTATCATTATTATGATATAAATGATTATTTAGAATTAATAAACCAAAAAAAAAATTTAAAATCATCTGAAAATAAGATTTTTAAAGAATCAGAATATTCTTTTATTATTCCAGAATATGTTTTTAATACATTTATCAATACTGGTTATTATATTAATACTTTAACAGAACCAAAACATGTAAAAGAATTATATTGTTATATTACAGTAAAAAGAAGTAAATTTGCTTGTTTAGAGAAATATAAAATAAATAACATTGATTATTATAAATCAATTCATAGTAAACAAAAAGATTATTTAGAAAATTTATTTAAAGAATTATATATTTTTCAAAATATAGATATTACATTTATTATGAATAATTTTTCTTCTTTTTTTGAATATAAAGTAATAAGAGAAGGTGATATAATTATTAAACAAGATTCACCACATTATGGAGTTTATTTAATTAAAAATGGGTTATTTAATGTTAATACTAAAAGAGCCATTAGTGAAATTGATAATTTAATACATAAATTAAAACATTGTACAGATAATTTTAAAAATTATGTTTCAGAATTTAAATCTAAAGGTGAAGATTTTTTTAATTGTAATTTTAAAAAAGATCTTTTGATTAATCCAATTTTAGGTTCTTCAGAATTTATTTCTTTATCAAATAAAGAAAAAGAAATATTTTTAACTACAATTGAGAAAAATGAAATTATAGGATTTAATGAATTTTATGATTATAAAAATGGAAATTATTTATTTTCAGTAGAATGTATTTCAAAAGAAGCAGAAATTTTTTTTGTTCCAAATACAATAGTAACTTCATTATTAAATTCATATGATATAATTAATAATAAAATTGCCATTAGAGTTGAACAAAGAGCAAAATTTTTCATTAATTCTTTATTAAGACAAAAAAAACAATTTGAAAGAGAAACAGGAGAATTAATCAAACAAACAATATCTAAAACTCCAAATAAACAATTAAGAATATTTTCAGGAATATATAAATCAAATAATAATTTAATTAACAAAACAAATTTATTTAATAAATCTAGTATTCAAACACAATATAGTAGTGATTTACTTATTACAAACAAAAAATTAAAAGATAGAATGGAAGAAATAACTTCAAATTATTCTATTCAAAATTCTCATTTTGATGATAGTAATGAAAAAAATAATTGTAATATTCAAATTAAAAGAATCTATTATAATAATAAAATGAATAATACAGGTTTTACATTTAATATAACTAATAATAAAATGAATAATACAAATTTTAAATTGAATATAACTAATAAAAAAATGAATAAAACTGGTTCTAAATTTAATTTACATAAAAATAAAACTTTAAGATTAAAACCACCTAAAATAATTAAAAATGATAAAAACAAAAATCAAGATAAAAATTTAGTTATTTGTCCTTCTGATAAAAAAATAAATTATAATAAAAAACGTCTATTAATTACTTCATACTCATTTTATAAAAATGCTTCTATTAGTCCTTTTAAATATAAATAAATTAATTGTTTTTTAAATAAGTAATATTTTTATATAAATGTTTAATTTAATATAAAAATTATTATTTTTATATTTAAACATTATTAAATAAAATTTATTAAAAAAAAAAATTAAGGAAATATTAAAAAATTATTTAACTATCACCTTTCATAACTTTTTGTATTCTATTAATTAATTTTTTGTCGATATTCTTATAACTATTTTTTAAACTTTTATTTTCTCTTTCATTAAAAGCACTATAAAAAGAATTATTATTTTTATTATCATGTGAAGAAAAACTATCATTACCTTTATTAGGTTCAGTCATAATACTAATATTATTATTATTTTTTTTATTGGGATCAATTTTAATATCATTTTTAATATTATTATTCTGATTATTAAAATTATTATTATAATTGGGGAAATTATAATTCTTATTATTATTGTAATTCCCAATATTTAAATTCTCAAAATTATCATTAATATTTTTAAAACTATCAAAATCCATATTAGAATTACTAATTTCACTATTAAATAAAGGATTATTATTTAAATTATGTGTTTTACTTTTTAATTCCATTGTTAAATTATCTACAGTCTGCATTGCTTCAGCTAATTTTTGTCTAAGAACATCATCAGTATTATCATATATATTATTACTAATATTAACAGTATTATAATTATTTGAACTACCATTATTATTATTATAAATTGAACTTACTAAATTCAAATTACTTCTATTTATATTATTATTATTATTAATATCATTTTCAAATTTTAAAATGATATCTAATTGACCCATTATTTTTCCATCTTCATCTATTAAATTATAAAAATCTTCACATTCATTTACTTCATTTAAAAATGGAAATATTTTATGAGGATAAATTTCAGCTCTTCCTATAAATATTGAATTATTTTCATCTTCTAGTGAAAATACTGATATTAATATTGGTAATGAATTTAATTTATTTAAATAATCATCTGCATTTATTTTTATTTCTAATTCTTCATTAAAGTTTGGTTGTGATGAATTCATTATTATTTCACTTTTATAATTTTTGTCATCAAATTCTAAAATAAAATAACAATTTGGTCTTTCATTTAATTCACTATTTGGTTTTATTATATTATGACCACTTAAAATTGAAATATACATTACTTTTGTTTGAGGTAATAAATTATTATTTTCATTTTCTGTTAATAATAATTGATTATTATTATCTGTTAAATTTTGTTCATCTTCATTAATTCTCATATTTAAAATGTAATTTCTATTTAAAATATATAAATAATCAAATAAAAACATACAAAATGCAATTGAGTCAAAATAATTTTGCTTATTTGATTGATTATTTACATTTATAGAGATTTTTTCATTCAAATCATTTAAGTAATTTAATATATTCATATCATCATTATCATAATTAATTATATGACTATTTAAATAATATTCAAAAATGTTTTGTTCACTTTCAATTTTTTCATTTTGATAATAACCATATAAATCATAATTTAATTTAGTAACAAGAGAAAATAATTTTTTTAAATTATCTAAATTTATTCCTCCTTTAATGTCAATTAAATCAATTATATTATCATTAATAAAAGAAAACATATTAATATTATTAAAATCAAAAATTTTTTGAATATATTCAATATTATTATTTTTTTCATCATCACTAACTATAATATTTCTTAAAATATTTTCAGAAAAATCTTTTCTAAAAAGCATTTGATAATATTCACTATAATCAATATTTTCATTTGAATTAGGAACATTATATAATTTAAATATTCCAATATTAAGTTCAATTTTTGCATTTTTATACATATTATTTTTAACATCAATTAAATTAATAACATTATTACCACTATATAAAATATTTTCACTAAAAAAAGGTGAAATAATTAATTTATGTAAATCAATATAAAAACTTCCAATTGTATTAACAGAGTCATTTTGAAATACTTTTATTTCTAAAACACTTTCAAAAAATTGATTATATAAATCAAAAGGTATTTTTTTACTGAAATTTAAATTCATTTCAATCATTTCTGTATAATTTAATAAGATTAAATTATTATTAGAACCAATTGAAAAAATTTCATTAACATCATTTGAAAATTTAGGAGATATTTTTTTAATTTTATTTCCTAATTTAAAAACTAAATAAAAACTATTATTAGAAGTACTTAAATAATTTCCAGTATGAGAAGAAATTTCATAATAAAATTTTAAAAAATCAATAACAAATAAGAATTTACCATTTAAATAAAGTGAAGGATCGAAATTATAAATAGACTTATTATATTTCTTATATAATGAAGAAAGATTAGTTTTTAATTTATTATCTTCAATCTCAAAATTAGCATTTTCTAATGAAATTTCCAAATTTAAAGTACCTAAACTTCCAGAATCATTTCCAATTTGTTTAATTTGAATTGATTGAAGTGAATTATCAGCAGAAGATAAAATTTCATTTAAATTAAAAATACCTTTTCCAATAATATTCTTATGATTATTTAAATCAGATAAATCAATATTATTTATATCAATATCATTTTCATTTTCATTTTCATCTTTTTTATCAATTAATGTATCTTTGGCACTTATTTTATAAACCATATAAATTAAACCATTTCTACATTTAAAATAATCAATTATATCTTGATCAATCTCTAATTTGTAAATTAAAATTTCATTAAAATCACCATTTATTACATTTCTTTTTTTAGATGTTGTTCTTTTTCCTAAACTTTGTTCCATTTTTGGTATACTTCCGAAAGGAGAAATAATAAAAAAGAAACTAAAACTTTTTCTATAATATTCTTCAAATAAATTATTAGATATGAAATTTTTAATATAGAATTTTAAAATACATTTCTTTGGTATTTTCCTATTAAAAATAGTTTCTTTTTCTAAATATATTGAAGAAATTGAACTTCCTAAATTTTCATTTCCATTTAAAACAGGTTCATTATAATATTCAACATTGAATTTTATTTTTCCAATAATACATTTATTTCTTTGTATTTTTTCAGTACCATAAATAAAAGTCATTTTCTCAGAATTATTATTTTTATTGTCTTTAATTAAATAATAAAATTCTTCTACAGGAACAGAAATTTTACCAATAATAACAGGATTATTATTATTATTAGTATCATTATATGCAATTTCAATTAAAAAATCATCTAAATAATCTTTTATCTTTTCAGAAATTGGTAAAATTATTGAATGAGTACTTTTCATATCAACATCAATTGAAGATGAATCAACTGAAAAAGAACTAAATGTAAATATTTCACTTCTAATTGGTTTTTGATCTGAAAAAAATTGATATCTTAAATAACAATTTGGTAATTTTGATAAAATTTGACAATTTAATATTTTATCAATATATAATGTAAATATATGTTTTTTTAAAGGTGAATGAATATTTTGAACATTTGATTGACTTGATATTAAAGAATTGGGAATGTTTTTATTTTGTGATAATGTTAATTCATTTATTGGTGTTTGATTTATTATTTTTGGTTTACTAGCTTTTTTTTTTATTTTGGAATCACTTTTTTTTTCTGGTTTGTCTTCTAATATTTTCTTTGTTGTTGTATTTTCACTTTTACTAAAATCTGGTTTTTTTTCTATTTCCTTTTCTATTTTTTTTGATTTTTTTTTCTCAATTTTTTTCTTTTCTTCATTTTCTTTATGAATTTTTTTAGATTTTTTTTTCTCAATATTTTTTTTTTCTTCTTTTATAATATTTTCATCTTTTTTTTCTTCAAATTTCCTATCATCAAAATTATTTCCAGAATCAAACATATCAAATTTTTTATTATCAATCTTAGGTGAAAGTTCTTTATTTTCACTTTTTGAAAAATCAGGAACTTCATTTTTTTTTTGTTGATGAGTAGTTTGAACATCAATACTAATATTAATTGATTGAGGAAAATCTTTTTTTTGATTAGGATTAATAGAATTATTAGTATCAATAAGATTATTATGAAAAGTTTGAGGAGGATTAATAGTAAAATTATCTTCATCTTTTATTTGATTACTTTGAAAACCATTTTTAAATGCTCCTGTTTCTTTTTCTTCATCTTCTTTAAAATCAGGAACTAAAAAAGGATTCAAAATATTATTTTTATCTTGATCAAAATTAGAACTATTTGTTTTTTTAAATGTATCTAATGGAAGTTGTAATTTATTTTCTAAATCTTCTACTTTTTTATTATTATTTTCCATTATTTGATCAACATCAATATTTGATGCTTTACTTTTTGATTTATTTGATATACTTTCATTTTTATCATTTTTTATTTCTTGAGGTTCTTTTTCTTTTTCTTTTTCTTCATCTTCTTCTTCTTCTTCTTCTTCTTCTTTTTCTTCATTTTCATTTTCTTCTTCTTCATTTTCTTCTTCTTCATTTTCATTTTGAGTTTGACTTTTTGATGGTTCTTTTTCACTTTTTTTTCTCATATAAGCATTTTTAATTTCAAAATTATTTCCAGATGTAATTCTAAAAGGATCTAATGAAATACTATCTTTAGATTTATTTAATGATTTTGATTTATTAATAGATTTATTATCAGATTTATTAATTGATTTATTTTGAATATTACTATTACTTCTATTTGGTATTAAATTTTTACTTTTACTATTATCAACACTTTGACTATCTCTAATCAAAATTTCTTTATTTATTATTTCTTTAATACTATTTCTTGGTGTATCATCTTTTTTTATTTTTTCTAAAAAACGACTCATTTGTAAAGGAGTACCAATCCCCATCATAATATTTAAAAATATTGTACCAACATCAGGTATATATTCATATAATTCAACAGGGAAAAAATCATCATAAATAATATATGGAAAGTTATTTAAATATAATTGATTTACTGTTATTGTATCTTCATCTATTTTCATTGCATCTAATACATTTCTTAATTCTAATTTTACTACTCCTATTATTTCATCATCTTCATTTTTATTCCATAATTCAATTAAAAAAATTCCATTATCTAATAATTCTGCATTTTCTGGATTTAAAACAAATGGCATTTGTTGGAAATATTTAAAATTTGGACATGTATTATTCCACATAATGTCTGTTGTTGTTGATATTGATTTTGGAAATATTTTATGCATTATGAAATAATTTCTCTTTTGAGGAATTATTGGTATTCCATTTGGATTATTTGAACTACTTGATATTATATTATTATTTGATAGTGAATTTGGATTGTTTAAATTTTGAATATTTACATTATTATTTGAAGATGTATTTGTATTTGTTATTTTTAATTCATTTATTTTTAAAAATAGAATTAAAATATCATCATATAAATCTGTTTTTAATTCTATGTTTTTACCTTCAACATTTGAAAAATTATTTATGTTTTTTCCTATTACATATTCTTTCATTTCTGTATTATTTATATTACTTGTTATATTATTTTGACTAAGATTTACATTTATATCATTTTGGTTTTTTATATTTTTTTCTACTAATTTTTCATTCTCTTTTGTTAATGCACATGTTAAATTTAATGTAGCTATATTTTTTTTTTCTACTTCTTCTTTTTTATTAGAAGGAGAATTTTTTCTTTTTCTACCATTTTGTTTCTTTTTTTCTTTTTCTTTAACTTCAGTAATAATATTAATATTTCCTTTAAATTTAAGTTCTTCACCAAAGAAAATTTGACTAAAATTCAAACTTCCATAACCTAAAATAATATCTTCAGTATTAGTAACTTTTTTCTTTTTTGCTCCATTACTATCACTAGGTAATTTTTTCTTTAGAACAATTTTATGAACAAAAAAAACAATATTAGATTTACTTAAAATAGGAAATAATTCTTGATTCATATTTAATTTATGAATACTTAATTGTTTTATAGGATAAACATCTTTTTTTAATTTAATATCATCTTTCTTTTTTTTACTTCTATCAATATAAATTTTAAAATTATCATATAAAATATTATCTTCTTGATTTTTATTAACTGGAATTCTTCCTTCAATATAAACAATATCATTTTCTTCAATTAAAGGACTTTCAATTCCATAAATATCTTTTATAAAACTTAAATCTTCAATTTTAATTTGTAAAGTATTATATTTTTTTAAATCAAGAGGTCCATTTTGAATATTTGAATTTTCAATATATGAATTTGAAATTGAGTCTTTTTCTTCATTTCCTCCATTTATTGAATATTCTGCTAAAACTGCTTTTTCTTTTGTATCATATGAATTATCTTTTTTTACATCTAAAATTAAATAACTGTCGTTTACTCCTTCTACTGGTTTTGTTGCTTCATTTATTACATTTTGTAATTTTAATGCTCTTGAATATAGTGTTTCTATTTTTGATTTGTTATCATTCATTTTTGTTTTTTTTTATATTTTTAAATTTATTATTTGGATTATAAAGAACAAATTATGTTTATGATTAATTTTTTTTTATTTTTTTATTTAAAATTTTATTTGTTTATATTTATTTTTAATTAAATAAAATAAAATATTTTAGATTTTTTTTCAATTAAAAATAAGGTTTTTCCCATAAAAATTAAAAAAAAAAAGAAATTAAATAATAAAAGAAATAAAAGAAAAGAAAAAATATTTATTTAAGTTTACTTCTAAGTGAACTTTTGGAATCAGGAAAAAGCATTTGATTATATTTCTTATCAATTTCCTTATTATAATCACAATTCACAACATCTAAAAAAATAAAAAAAATATAAAATTACCTTTTAAACTATTTTGTGATAATTGCATTGCTTGTAAATTCAAAGCAGAAATTCCTCTTAAAACCATTTGATCTAACATTAATTTAACTTGAATTTTTTTTCTATTTTCATGTTTTAATTTATCTTCAGCTTGTTTAATTAAATTTAACATTGATTCTCTTTGATTATTTAAATTATTTTCTAATTTTTGAACTTCTCCTCCAGAAGAATTTTTAGTCTTTTCTTCATATTCATCATTTTTTCTAAAAATTGAATCATTTTTTAAAACTTTAAAAATTTTTTTAATTTTATTTTCTTGTAATATTTTTCCAATGTAAGCAGCACGATTTCTTAATTCTTTTTCTTTTAATAAATTTTGATAAATTCCATTAAATGCTTTTCTTTTTAATAAAACTTCATTTTTTAAAATTTTTGAATTTAATATTACTTCTTTTCTTTTACCTCTTATTTCAGTTATATTTTTTTCTTTATCTTCTATTTTTGCTATGTCATCATGTAATCCTTTTTGTTGGGTTTCTTGTACTAAAAGTTCTTCATTTACTTTATTGTTTAATTCATCAAAATATTCTTTCATTCCTTTTGATATTAATTCTTTTAGTTTTTCTAAATATTCATTACTGTTTGTTTTTATAAATGTTTTGTAGTCTCCTCCTATTTTTTTTTGAAGGATTTCTACATCTTTTTCGGAGCTATCATTTAACATTTTTATATTTTATATTTTTTATTTTTTTTAATTTAATGGTTTTTTTAATTTTTTTTGAAGTATTTTTATATTTTTGTTATTTTGTATATTTTTGTTAATATTTAGATTACTTTTAATTATATGATTATTTATTATTTTTATTTAGATATTGTCTTTATTTTTTTTTAAAATTTTAAATTAAAATTTCAAAAATAGAAGAAAATAAATAAATAAAATTAAAGAAGATTAGTATATTCATTTTCAAAATCAACTTTATTAATTGCATTTTTCAAATTATCAATTAAATAATAACTATATCTAAAAGAATCATCTTTATCTAAACCAGAAATATTTAATTCGTTATTTCTTTGAGGATTATAAGTCATATAACTTGTATTAACATTAACTTGAGGACTCTTATTAAATTGATTATTATTTACAATGTTACTCATATTTAATCTTTGATTAATTAAATTATTATTATTATTATTATCAATTGTAGTATTATATGTTTTCAATCTTGATAATGATTCTTTATAAACATTTTCTCTTTTTTTTAAGTTCATAATTTCATTTTTTAATAATTTAATTTCATTATTATATTTTTGTTTTAAATTATCTATTTCTCCATTTTTATTTTCTAAATCTTTATATATTTGTTGATTATCTCCTTTTTTTTGTTGCAAATCATTAAGTGCATTATTATATGCCATTTCAAATTTTTGACATAATCTATTTAAATTTTCTACTTTTAGTTCTAATTCTTTTCCATAATTTGAAATACTTTTAATATTTGTATCTGATTGTACTAATTTTCCTTTTAATTCTTCATTTGTTCTATCTAATTCTTCTATTTTATCATTTTTATCTTCTAATTCTTTTTCTAAATTATAACATTCATTTTTAATTGTATCAAAGTTAATTTGAAATTGAGATAATTCAATTATTTTTTCATTTAATGTATTAATTTCAGATTTTATTTTAATATTTTCATTTTTTAATTTTTCATTTTCTTGTCTTAAAATATTATATTTAGAATTAACTTCATTTAACTGTTCATTTAAATTTGATATTTCTTTATTATCAAAAGTACTTTTTTCATTAAATGAATTTAATAATTTTTTATATTCTAATTGTAACTTATTATAAGACTCTGATAAAGGATTATATTTTGATTTTAATTCATTTAATTTTTTTGTTTTTTTTTCTAAAGCAGATTGACTAAGTTGATTATTACTTATATAAGATTCAAATTTTAAAGTTGACATTTGTGCTAAATGTTGAAATTCTGCAATTATTTGATTCTTTTCTTTAATTATTTCATTTAATCTATTTACTTCATTACTTAATTGAATATTATCTGATATTGCACTTTCTAATTCATTAACTCTATTATTTAATTCATCTATTGTTTGTTGTTGAGACATTATTTTTAATTGTTGATTTTTATTTACATTTTCATAATTTGATATTGTATTTTTTAAACTTGAGATTAAACTTTGGTTATCCATTTAATAATATTATATTTTTAAATTTTAAATTAATTTTAATTAAAAAAAATATATTTAGAAATGAATGAAGTATGAAATAATAATTTTTACTTCATTATTTTTAATATTTTAACTAAATAATATTCTTTCTTAAACAAATATAATTAATAATCTTAAAATTTAATATTTATAAAAATTACATATTTTTCTTCCAATTTAAAAATTCATATTTATTATAGTCCTACAATTAGGACATTCTCTTTTTCTTTGAAACCACATTTCTAAACATTTAGAATGAAAATAGTGTTTACAAGGAGTCATAATATATTTTTTTTTTTCAAAATTCAAACTTCTTTCACTAAATTCAAATAAAGATATAAATTTATCTTTCCAATTTGTTTTTTTTTCATTAATATTATTATTATCTTTTAATATTTGTACATGTTCATTCTGATCTAAAGTAATAAAATCATTTAAGAATAATTTCATATTTGGATTATTTTCATTTTCCTCATCAAAGAGAGGATTTAAACAAATAACACATTCGATATTATTTGCATTTGAATTTAAATTCATAATTTCTTCTTTATTTTTATAAAATTCAAACTTTCTTTTTTTATATTTTTCAGGAAGGAAAAATCGACTTCCTTTAATACTTTGATAATATAAAATATAAATTTGAATTAACATTAGAAAAATAATAAAAATAGAAAAAGGATAATCTGGAGAAATTAAAAAGAAATTATTTTTATTTATCCTAAAATAACAAGGAATAAATAATCTATAAATTGAAATTAATATAATATATGACCAAGGCAATGAAATTCTATTATTATAATAAATATTAAATAAAATTTGAGGAGTCCAAGTTAATAATATTCCAAATATAATAAAGGATTTATCAAACAAAAATTTAGTTACGAAAAATAAAGAAAAAAACATTCCTAAATAAAACATAAAATATAATCTAATTAATTTTTTTCTTACAATAATAGGATCAGTTAATTCATTTTGATATTTTATTCTCCAAATAAAATATAAAAATTGTAAATCAGTTATAGAAAAATTTATAAAGAAAGTTATAGTAGGAAAAACAAATTGATGTAAATAATTTGGATAATTTAAAGTTAAAAAAAAATGACATAAACAACCATAAGAATTCCAAATTATATTTTCATAAATAGTTAATAAAGAAATTCCATTTGCAAATCCTTCAGAATCTTTTAATTTATATTGAATTATACTTGTATTAAATGCCATTAATAAACATATTATTATTGTTAATAGTGAGTAAAAATTAACATTTTGTTTTTCTATTTCAGAATTTTTAATTTTTATATTTAATGTAATATCATATTCTAATTCATTATTACATTTTGCTCTTAATGTTCCTTGAATATTATTTTTATAATTAATATTTTCATTTTTTGTTAAATTTAATAAAATATATGATTTACATTTTGAATATAATTTTTTTCTTTCAAAAACTTCACCAATTTCTATTTGTGATTCATATTCTCCTTCAAATAAAATAAAATTGTTATTAAATAAATTAGTTTCATTAATTTTTACATTTTTAATAGGAATCTCATTATAAAACGCAATCCAATTATCAATATATGAACCTTGAGTTAATCTAATAATAAGGTTTAAATTATCTGGAAATATATTTCTATTTGTTGATAGTTGTAAATATATTGAACCATTTGAGTTTAAAAACTTTTTATTATTCCATTTACCTTCATAATTTATATAACTTAAATTTTGAATGAATTCATTTTTAAATACCTTTTCTTCTTCATTTTTATATTCTTTTTGTTTTGATAAAAGAGTTCTTTTATATAAGGAGGATTCAAAGAAATTACTAAGAAGGAAAATTTGTTTTATTTCATTTGATATATAATTTTCTTTTTGATTTTTATCAAAATATGAAATTATTAAAAGAGCTAAAATAAATATAAATACTACTATTGAAATTGGAAGGAATAATGTTTTAATTATTTTTCTAAAATCTAAATTATTATTTTCTATTGGATTGAGTAAAGATAATTCATCATGATCTGGTATAATTAGCATATTTTTTTTATTTTATCTAAAAAAATTACTTTTTATTTCGAATTAATTAAAAAATTATATTGTGATTAATAAATTTTATTATTGACTATTATATTAATTAATTATAAATTCTAAAAAAGTAATTATATAAAATATCTCAAATTATAAAATATTTTATATAATATTTCAAAATTATATAATAATTTTCATTTTAATATTTTTTTATTATTTGATAATTTTAAAAAAAATTATTTAATATTAAAAATAATTTTTTAATACGTGTTTATCGTCTTAATTAAAATAAAAAAAACATTATAATTTAATGACTTTAATATTGTTCTTAAATAATAGTATTTTATTTTAATTAATTTTTTAAATAGTATTTCTTTTAATAGAAATTATTTAAATGTTAAATAATTTTCTAGCAGTAATTATAGATGAATCCAAATTAGCTATATTTAAAAAAATTTCAAATATATTATTTATCTTAGGAATATTATCAATCATTGGATTACCCCTTTTAGGAAAAAAATTATATATAGTAGAAAAACAATTATTAAATGCTGAATTGATAAACTCCCTTGATTATAATAAATTTATAGATTATCAATATAAATATTTCACAATGTCAGAAGAAGAAAAATTAAATGATTCAATATATAAATTTTGTGATGGATTTATTTTTCAACCAAAATCAACTCCTTATAATAAAATTAATTCAAGAATATTTCATTCACAAAGAGGGGAAAAAATAAAGTTTATAATGATTAATTTAATTTATGACCAAAATCTTAACAATTTTATAATTTTAAAAAAAGCAAATTCTATTTTTTATAGTTTGTTCAGTTTTTTATCTGATTATAATTTTACTCAATGGTTATCAAAAGATATTCAAATTAATTATATCACTTCAGAATTTTTTTATGATAATCCAAATGAATCTTATGAAAAATTAACTAATGGAAAATATAATAAATTAATAAGTAAAGGAATGACTATTGATGGTATTTTGAATATTGATTTAAATGAATTTAATATTGAAAATATTGAAAAAATCTTAATTAAATTTAATGGAATTAATAGTGAATTAGTTGATATGGATTATGTAACAATGTTTATCAATTCTTTGAAATTTAATTATAAAAAAAATGGAATATTTTTAACTAAAAATTATATGTTATCAGATAAAATAAAAGAAATTTTAAAATTAATTTTTGATAATGTTGGAATATTATTCAAAAATTTTATTAAAATAAAAACATATTCTAAAAATATGATATATTTAATAGAAAATATTTTTGAAAATTATTTTTTGATTAATGATAAAATAAATACTAATCATTTTTTTATAAGTAATAATTATAATTCAATTCTATTTAAAATAAAATCAAATAATAATGAAATTAATTCAATTATTAATGAAAAAAAAATAAATGATTATTATTCAATTACAAATTCTCTATATATATATCTTAAAATAATAAATAATGTTGAAATTGATATCTTTAGAGGAGAATTTCATTATTTATATTTAGGGTGTTTTAGATTTATTGGATTTAATTTTTTTTTAATTTTATTTTTGTTAACAATGAGAATTTTATATGAAGAAATAGATATTGTTTATATTATTGAATTTATTTTTATTTCAGAATATAAAGAACCTTCAAAATCAATTAATTCAAGTAAAATATTATTTATTTTGTCATTAAATTGTATTATTTTTATTTATATATTTTTGCATATCGAAAATATTGCATATATTTTAAATATAAAAAATTATTTTACTGTTTTTTATTTAATTATATTCTGTTGTTTTATTACTCAATTTATTGGTTTTTTATTAATTAATTTAACTAGACATGAAGAAAGATTTATAAATAATATTTTTAGGTTTATTTTAATATTAAATTGTTATCAATTTATTTCACTTAATGAAGGAATTGGATTATATTTGACAGTGACTATTATGCCAATGGAATTTATTTTACTAATGATAGATAATAGACATAATAATTATATAAAAATTATATTACTTGGAATAATAGTATATCCTTTAATAAGTACAAAAATTTTAATAAATCAAATGATTTTAAATTATATTAAATTTCAAAATAGTGTTTATCCTTTTATTATTATTACTTTATTTTTATTGACTTATAGGATTGCATTAGTTTTAATAGAAACTATTAATAAATATAAAAGAGGATTAATGGAAGATGAAGATGAAGAAGATAATCATTTTAATCTTCCTGAATACTATATTGAAGAATAAAATTTGATGAAATAATATATATATTAATGCTAAATAATTTAAAATAATTACTTATAATTAATTGTTAAGTTAAATTAAAAATTTATTCTATAATTTTTCTTAATTATCATTATAATGATTAATTACTTACTTACATCAATTAATTTTAATTTATATAAGTACTAATATATATTAATAAAAGTAAAATAAATTTTTGTATTTTTTTATTAAATAATTTGATTTTTTAATAGGTCAATATCTCAAGAAAAACATCATTATTTTTTCTATACATTTCAGCTAATTCTTCATTTGAAAATAAATAAGGTAAATTATCTTCTTTAATAATATCTATTTTTTCTTTAATTATTATTTTCAAATTTTGATTAAGTTCTAAAAAAGTATTAATTTTAAGTGTTATATTATTATCGTCTTTATTAAAATGTTTTTTAATTAATTCTTCAGATATTTTTGTTATTTCAATAAATTCTCTTTCTAATAATGAAATAATTTTTTTTGTAATATCAAATTTTTTATTTATTATTTCAAAATATTTTTGATTCAATTTAATATTTATAATTTTGTTTCTGAATTCTTCTATTTCATCATGAAATGAATATAATATTTCATCAAATCTAATGTCCATTATTTCTAATTCATATCTTAATTTTCGAAAATTTAAATAAGGACATAAATAAATATTATGAGATATTAGAAATTCATTATCTTTTGAGACATTTATAAAATCTTTTTCTTCATTAAAATAACTTTCATCATCTTTTATTGTTTCTTGAATACCTTGTATATTTGGATTGATTTTTTCAATTAAATTTATCACTGGTTTTAAATTAATTAATTCATTAATTTTATTAATAATATTAGTTAATAATTTTTTACCATCTTTAATTAATTGTTTTTGTTCTATCATTGAAAGCATAAATCCAATATACCAAATACTACAAGTGGCTCCATATTGTATAGAAAAAGTAGGAAAAATAAATAAATTCTCTTTCATATCTTTTTGAATTATTTTATTATTATTTTTAAAAAATCTTAAATGTTGATGAGACATATCAATTAAAATATTTTTTCTTTTATTTTGTTTATCATAAGTAAATAATAAAATTGATACATGTTTATTAAATAATATTGTTTCTAAATAAAATTTTTTTTCAATTTTTGATTTATCAAAATTTTCTTTTAAAGAATCTTTATTTATTGGTGAAGGAAAATATGGTTCTAATACTTTAATTATATCAGAAGGTTCTTCCATCATAGAATAAGTTAATCCTAAAATTTCAATAATTGTATTTGGAAATGGATAATCTATTTTATTTTTAAATTTATTTTTAATTAGTGTTATCATAATTTGAAGACAATTTAATTTTTTATTTATGAATGAATTTCCTTTATCATCATTTATAGTTGAGTGTTTTTCAATGATTTCAAATTTATTTCCATATTTTAATCCTAAAGTAAAATATTCTGATTCTATAAAATCACTTGGATTTTGATTATAAAATCTATATCCAATTATATTCTTTCTTTCATTTGGAGGATATAATAATGTGATATTTTCACTTATTTGAGTAAAAGTTTTTGTAATATCATCAATAAATAATTCATCATAAGCATCTTCACCTTTTTGTTTTTTAAATTTTCTTCCAATTTTTTGAGAATTTTCCATAATAATTTCTATCAAATCTGAATCTTTAAAATGATTTTTTAATTGTTGAGTATTTTGAAAATATGATTCATAAATTTTTTTTTCTATATTTTTATAGGGTATTTCAGTAATTTGTGATTCTTCAATATCTTCAAAAAATTTTTTATAGTTATCAACCATTTTATTATTTAATTTTTTATTTATCAGGAGATAATTATAAGAAATTTTATTTATTTATAATTTATTTAAATCATTTTTTAATTAAAATAAATTATATAAAAAAATTAATGTCTTTATAATTAATTATTATTTTATACAAAAAATTA
Source organism: Isotricha prostoma (assembly GCA_023807205.1). NCBI lineage: Eukaryota > Ciliophora > Litostomatea > Vestibuliferida > Isotrichidae > Isotricha > Isotricha prostoma. The sequence goes on along the minus strand of JAJMZS010002966.1, from coordinate 32,937 downwards.
TTTTATATATTTTTTCTCTATATTATAATTATAATGATTAATTACTTTCAATTTATGTATTATTTATCATTCCAATAATAGAAAATGCAATTTCTTTTTTTAAATCTTTTTGATTATATTGATTAAATTTATTAACCTTTTTAAAAATATCATCAACAATTAAATTAATATCTTCAATACAATTACTAATATAATAATAATAACTTTTACCATTGAATTTCATTTTAATTTTCTTTTTTCTACTATTTTTAATTAAATTACTTAAATCAATAACACAACCATAATTATTAATTGAATTATTTTGATTTCTAATTTCAATAATATTATTTATTTCATTTGTAATTAATAAACCTAATTTTTGTACTTCATCTTTTTTTAAATTCAAATGAAAAATTGAATTTATTTTCTCAGAAATATTTAATCCATCATCATCATAATAAATATTAATTTCTTCTTCATTTTCTAAATATTTAAATTTTAATATTAATAAAGGTTTATCAATTCTATTTAATATTAACGAATTTTTTTGACTTAATTTTAAATTACCAATTGTTTTTGGTGAAAAACTTCTTAAATTATTTTCATTATTCGATTTTAAATCATGTCCTAATATATTTTTTATAATACTTTCTTTTGATATTAATAAATTTTTATTACTTCTATAATGTGGATTTTTTTTCATTTTATTATTTATTTTTGTATTTTGATATGATGATGTCGTCATTTCACTACTTTGTTTTGTATTAGCATTATCTTTTATATATTCAATTTTTTTTGATTTTATCTTTTTATCATTTTGTTTTATACTACTAGAAGAATTTCTAGGTACTGGATATGGAATTTTATTATCTTGATTTGGAGAATATTTATAAAAATAAGTCTTATTAATTACACAATTAATCATATATGTTTTTTCAAAATTAAAAAATATATTAAAACATTACCAATAAATAAAAAAATAAAAAAAAAATAAAAAAAAAAAACCTGTATAAACACCAAAATAAAATAAATTAAAAAAAAACATAATAAATAAAAAAATGGACAGAATCAATGCAAATGTCTTCCGTCAAATGAAAGACAAAAAACACGGTAAACCAGTATATGACATATATGCAAAACCAAAGAAAGCAACAGACAAAAAATTCACAGCACCAACAGGTAAATATTCCTTATACGATGATGTCCCTGGAGCAAATACAAAAGCTCTTCCTTCAGGAAATTCTCCTCAAGATTTTCTCCCAGAAGATGTAGATTTATATTATGCAGATCCAAATAAATATTCAATGACAAAAACAACAGTAGATAAAAATGGTGTAATAACAAGAACAAATGGTTCAGGAGTAACAACAATACAAGCATTAGTAAACAATCCAAAAAATAAAAATCAACCTGAAGCATGGCAATATAAAATTCGTACTCAAAAAGTAGAAGATCCAGATTTAGATATAGATTCAAATGCATTAGAAGCTAAAAAGAAAAAAATGTCAAATCAAGAGAAACAAATGGCAAAAATGGCAGGAAGAGTTTTAGTTAATACAGTAAAACAAAATAGACTTACTAGAGGAACACAAGAAATGATGGATAATGAAAGACTTCATGCACAAGAAGCAATTGAAAGTGGAATTTATGTTACTTGGTCAACTACTTCAAGAGGAGGTAAAACTGTTGATTGTTTTCGTTGTGGTTCTAATTCAATGTGTATTTGTGGTCATGGTTTCCCTAATCATGAGAAAATATTAACTAAGAAAAAATTTAGTAATAAATGTAGAAATTGTGCTTGTAAAGGTTTTAAATATATTCCTGTTTATCCTGAAGAAATTGGTGAATATTGGATTCCTTTTCAAAAAGGTTTTACTTATGAAGGTTGGAGAGCTAAATGTAAATGTAAACATGGATGGAATGAACATGATGGAAGTGGTTATTTAAATTGTAAAAAATGTGGTTGTGGGGCTTTTAATTCTGCTTTTTGTTGTGCTGTTTGTAATAAGTTTTGGCAAGATCATGAAATGATATATGAAACTGAAGATGAAAGAAGAATGAATGGGAAAGGAGTTAGGGAAGATTTTGTTCCCTTTAATGAAATGCCTGAAATGTATGATGCTTTGTATAAATAATAATTTTGGTTTTTTTAAGTTTGTTTAGGTTTTATTTTTTTTTATATTTTTTATTTGTTTTGTTATTTATTTATTAATTATTTTTTGATGAAATATGTTTTTGTGTTTTATTTTTTTTATTTTATTATTTTTTTTTTGAAGGAGGTTTTTTTTATTAATTATAAATATTCTATATAATTATATAATGATTTTAAGGATTTGAATTTATATTAATTATGGTATATTTTAATTTAATAATAAATAAAATGGGTTGTGCGACTGTAAAGGAGAAACTAGAATCAAAAATAATGTTATTAAAACTACAGAAAGTTGATATATTACAAGAAAGAGAAGAAAAATTAAAAGAATATCAAAAAATAACAGGAGAAACTTTACATAGAAAACCAGTACCAGATTATGTTATAAAAGATGAATCAGAAGTAAATAATATTAATATTAAGAAAAAAAAGAAAAAACCTATTCAAAATAAAAAAAGAAGGAAAAGAAGTGGTAATGATTCAGATGAAGATTCTGATAATGATGATGATGATGATGAAGAAGAAAGTGATTCAGAACAAGTTGATTCATCTAATATTTCAAGTTCAAATGATAATGAAAATGATTCAGAATCAGAGTCAAATGATAATAAAAGAAAAAAAAGGAGAAAACGGAATTAAAAAATGAATGTTATATATTTAATTGTATATATATTATTCTATTTTTTATATTTTAACTTCAAATATATTTATTATAAAAATACATTCTTAAAATTATGATGGAAAATATATTTAAAAAATTTAAACAAATCCATTAAAAAATAAAAAATAAAAATAACATAAAAAAAATAACTAAAAAAAAAAAATGAACTCATCAAATATATTCAATATTCGTATGAAAAAAACTTTAGTAACATTAATGTCTTTTGTACCAAAAAAACGTAGATTACAAATAATTCAAGAAAACAAGCGTCTCCAAAAAGCATTAAAAGTACATGAAATAATATATCAAATATACTCATTAAAAAATTGGGACATTCCTGAAGAATATCATCTCCAAGATTATACAGGAGATGAATTTACAAAAAGGCAAATTTTACGTAGTTTAAATGATATAGGAAATTTACCTTTTTTTGATAATATCGGTTTTGAAATAACAGGAAAAAATACAGCAAAACATGATAAGAGAATATGTTCAATTGTGAAACTCCCTTCAATAAAAAAAGATGATGTATTAATTGGTTCATTTTCATGGGATAATACATTAAAAATATGGAATTTAACAACACGTACTTTAGAATACGAATTTACTTTACCTTTAGATGATATTATAATTGGATTAATCCCAGTTTATAATAGTGAATCTGTTAAAAATAAAAAAAATCCAATTTTAATTATTTTAGTAACTTGGGATAAAGAATTTATAGTTTATAATTTAAGAACAAAAAAAATTCATATAACAAGACAAATACAACAAGATGGAAAATTAATGTGTGTAATAAGACAAAATGATAAATTAATAACATCATCATATGGAAAAGAAATAAGAGTATGGGATATAAAAGAAATAATAAAAGTACCAAATAGTTTTAAATACCCAAATGAAAATAATATTGAAACTCCAATTAAATGTTTAAAGAAATTTTTAGGACATAATGCGCCAATTCCATCAATTTGTCCATTAAAAGATGGTAGATTTGCTTCTTGTTCTTGGGATGAAACAATTAGAATTTGGAATATTTATAAAAATTCTTGTGATAATGTTTATGAAGGTTTTGGTGATAAATTAATTAATATTATTCAATTATTTGATGAAAAATTAGCTGTTGTTACTTATGATGGTTGTATTAAAATTTATAATATGAGAAATAAAGATATTGAATTGTGTTTTCATGGTGAAGATTTTGTTTATCAAATTCAAGATGGGAGATTAGTTACTTTATATAGAGATGAAATTTTTCAAATTTATAATATGCAAAATCAAAAAGTTGAATTGAGATTTGGGACTCCTCATAAAGATAAAATTAGTTGCTTTTTACAATTAGATGATGGAAGATTTGTTACTAGTTCTTTTGATAAAACTATTAAAGTTTATGGATTTGTTACTAAGAAAGAAATTAGTTCTGATGCTGAAGATTATGAATATGCTTATGAAAATGAATGTATTTTTATTAATTATGTTGGAAAGTGAAAATAAGAGTTTTTTTTAATTTAAATAATATTATTTATTTTTTTAATTGAATAAATTTGATTTTGTTTTATTTTTTATTTTTTTTTTTGAGAAATTGTTATTTTTTTTAATTTTAGTAAATAATAATTAGATAAATTTTTTAAAATATTTTAAAATTTTTTTATAGGAATTGAAAATTAACGGTTTAAAATTACAAAAAAAATAGAAATAAATTAGAGACAATTTTTGACAAAAAATAACATATTAAATTAGTATTATAAATACAAGTATTTTTTTGTTTAATTTTATTTTAAAATGTCATATTCTTTTTCATATTTTTTCCCACCAAAAAAAGAAGAAAGTTTAAAAGAAAATAATAATAGACAATATTTTAGTTCAATAATGGGAGGAGAAATTGAACCAGGAAAAAAAGAAAATGAAATATATGAAATTGATGATGATGATTTAAGAGAACAACAAGAAAATCAAATTGACCAAATTACTGATGTTTCATTTAAAGATAGACAATTTTATAAATTATGGAATAAATATATTAATGATAAAGAGATATGTAAAATTTATATGAAAGATTATTTAGAAGAATTCATTGAAAAAAATTTTAAAATTATTATTAAAAATAATTTAAAAGAAAATTTACTAATACATTTAATTTGTTTATTTGATTTTGGTCAATTAAATAAAATAACATTTAAAGAATTAATAAATAAAATTTTAGAAAAAGAAAAATCAAATAATAATTTAAAAATATAAATAAATAAAATTAAAAAATTTAATATTATTAAAAATATTAATATTTCTTAATAATTATATAAATAATTACTTATTTATAAGAATTATATTACAATTAAATTATTACAATTAATTTTATTATTAAAAAATTATTTTTTGAAATGTCCACCAAACATATTTTTTAATCTATTATTAATTTTAATTAATTTTTTAATTCTATCAAAAGAATATTTTTGTTTTTTTAAATTAAAATAACCATAAATATCAACAACTTTATTCGAAGTATTATTTTCTCTAATAATATTAATTTCTTTCCTAAAAAATTTTCCTTGATGAAAATTCCCATGAGTATTATTAAAAAAGTAATTAACAGAATTATTATTATTATTAGGAGTTTGTGAACCATTATTAACACAATTATTAAAATTTCTAGAATGATTAATATACAATTTATCACTTCTAGTTTTTGAAAATGATAATTGTTGAAAAATAGGAAACTTAACTTTTGGTTTTACATTTTCCCAAACCATATCATTCATCATTATTTTAGGTGGTTTTTTTCCTTGTGAAATTAATTCACTTTCTTTATTTTGTGAAGTAAATGTATTATCAGTATTATTAAAATATGTTCTATTATTTGTTGTATCATTTCCAATTGATTTTATTTCATTACTATTATAAATATCTGATGTGTTATCATTATCTGAAAAATAATTTACTTCTCTGTAAATTGAATATTTATTTTGTAATAATTGTTTTATTTTTTCTTTTGGAGAAAAATATGCTGGAAGTAAAATTTGTTCTCTTATTCTTAATAATGCATCACTGTCTGTATTTATTTTTAAATGCTTTTTATCTTGTAATTTTATTACTCTTTTCATTTTTTTTGAATTTGGTAATTTTGATGATTTAAAATTATGAGATGTTGACATTCTCTTTTCTTTTTGTTTTTCTGGGGAATTTTGTTTTGATCTTTCTGTAATTATTATATTCTTTTCTTTTGAATTTATTGAATTTTGTTTTTGAAATAATGATAATAAATCTTTTCCAAATATAATTTTTTTACTTTCAAATAATCTTTTTGCACTTCTTTCTTTTAATAATTCTTCATTAAAATTTTCTTTTAATTTTTTTTCAATTGGATTTCTTTCCATTTTATAATCAAAAAATGATTTAATTAAACTATTTCTAATAATTAAAAGTCTTTGAATCATAACATCCATTTTATTTCTTTTCATAAGTACTTCATTAGTTCTAATAGAATATTCTTTACTTTTCATTTCTTTATAAAAATCGTAACTTAAAGTATAAAATAGTCCTTTAGGACTTTTACATTCAACAGTAAAAGCAATTTTACCTTTTGAATTAATAAAATCTTCAAAACCAATAAATTCAGGTGATTGAATTTCGCTAATTCTAAAAACTTCTTTTTTATAATAAAAATTTCTAAATTTAACATTATCTTTCATAATATGATAAAGTTCTCTTTCATTATTAATTAAATCATTTAATTTATTTTGACATTCATCAGTCTTTGATTTATTTAATAAATAAGCTATTAAATTACTTAATTCTTTAATATTCATTTTTGATGTTACTTCATAACTTCCTTCTCTTAATAAAGCAAAAAAACTTGGTTTTTCATCTTGAGAATAAACAAAAGAACCTTTAATTGGAATTGTTTCAGAAAAAAAAGTGAAATATCTTTTAAAAAAAGTAACAGTAGGAAATGAATTAAAAACAGGAAAACTAGTTAAAAAAATAACAGTTTGTCTTTGTTGTTTTTCAGCTCCAATTTTTAAAGATTGATTATAAGATTTTTTATTTAAAGTACCAAAATGACTTTCTGAAGAAGTAATAATTGTTGCTGTTCTTAATGCTTGAGGATCACTTAAGGCAATTTCACCAAATAATGATCCTGTTGTTCTTGATATTATTTTAATATATGAATATATTTTTAAATTATAAAAATTTTCTAAACCTATTTTATTTATTGGAATTTCTATATTTGTGTAATCTCTACATACATTTAATCTATTTATGTAATTTTCTGTTGAAACATTGTTTATTTCTTTTTCGTTTTTTTTATCTGATAATTTTAAGTTGAATAATGATAGTAAATTTGTTGCTTTGAATATTTTTGTTTTTTTAGGATCTTTTATTGTTTGATTTTGGGTTGTTAATTTAAAATATGAAAAAATTTCTTTGTCATTTTCTTTATCTTTGTCATTTATTATAATATTTTTTTCATTATTATTTACTTCAATTTCTATTATTGATTTTCTTTCAGAACTAATTGTTTCATTTTCAATATTAATAGTACTATTTTTTTTTTCAATATCTTTTTGTGTAATATCATCAATAATTTCTAAAGGAAAAATAGGAAAATTATCATTAATAACAATATTAACTAAACCATATTCTTTCCATCTTATTAAATTAGCAATATAATATAAATAATCTTTTTCTAAAACTTTCATTTCTTTTGATGTTTTAATTAAAATATCAATATTACCATTTAAAGTAATATAAGCTTTTTTACCTTTTTCACCTAATCTCATTAAAATATGAGATTCAGGTAATTTTTCATAACCTAAATTTTGTGCAATTAATTGTAAATCTTCAAAGACATGTGTACCATTATTTTTATTAAGCATATTTACAAAGTCATTCATTAAATATAAATAACCAAAAATTAAATTTGTTTCTTCTTTTTTTCTTGCTGTTTTTGAAAGACAACTTAAACAGATTTGAAAAAAATCATTTTGTGTTATTGATAATTCTTCTAATGCTGATAAAATGTCAGCAGAATATCCATATTGAGAACATGGTTTTGATAAAAGTGATTCTAATTTTGGAATTAATTTTGTTTTTTGATCTAAACGTTTTTCTATTAATACTGAATTTTTTGGTTGAAATTTTATACTTCTTTTTGATACTATTTTTTTCTTTTTTTCTTCCATTTTTTTGTATTTTTTTTAAATTATTTTTTTTTGTGATTATGAATATTCAGTTATTAATTCAGAATTATTTATAATAAAAATATAAATAAAAAATATAAGTTTTTATGTTTTATTTTTTTATATGATTATCTTAATTTAAAATTCATTATTATTAAAAATTATTTATTTAAAATTAATCATTTAATATCTGAGTAATAATGTCTTCTCTCCCAAACATGTCATACATAAAGTATTTAGAACCACATTTAGTAATTCAAATATTAGAATTTCTTCAAAAGAATAATTCATCAAATGAAGATATTAAAAATTTATATACAAAAATACTTTCTTCAATACAAGATTTTGACAAACAAAAATCAAATAATATTTTTGATGAGGCAAAAATTGCAGAATTAAAAGAAAAAAATGAAAAAGAAAAAAAAGAACTTGCTGAAAAAGTAGAAGGATTTTTAAATTTATCAAATAATTGTATTAGAGAAAATAATTATGATCTTAATTCTTTTTCTTTAGGAAAAAAAATTATTGATGAAACTTCACCAAATTTAATTATATTATATGCAAAGAAATTATATGATAGTTTAGAATTTGATAAAGCAAGAAATCTTTTAACAAGTTTTATCAAATTAAATAAATTTGTCAATAAGAATTTATCAAAAATTATTTATGCTTTATATTTATTATATTCAATTAATGTTTTAACTAAACAAGAAGGAAAAATAATTGAAAAAAATTTTATTGAAATATTAAATAGTTTAGAGCATCTTAAAGATTATTTAGATACTGAATTTAAAAAAACTAATTTTGATTCTGTTGATAAAATTCAAATTGATTTTAAAGAAATTGTATTATATAGAGGATATATTATTCATTGGTCTTTATTTTTATTAGAAAATAATATGGAATTATTTCTTGATACTCTTTTTAAAGACACATATTTTACTATTATTGAAAATGTTTTTAAATATATGTATCCCTATTTAATTATTTTTTCAATTTTAACTAAATCAAAAAGATATATTAATCAAATTAAAGAAAGTATAAAAAAAATTAATATTCAAGGAGATAAATTTATTGATTTATTTAAAGAAATTTTTATTAATTATGATATTGAAAAAAGTGCTAAATTATTTGAAGAATGTAAAGAAATTATGAAAAATGATTATTTTGTTTACAATTATATTGATAAATTTAATGCAAAATTTAAAGAGATAATTATTGAAAATTATATTTTCTTAAATCAAACAATTGATTTAAATGAATTGTCTAAATTATTTAATGATAATATTGATGAGACAAGAAAATATACTCAAGATATTATTAAATTTAATTATCCTTTGGCAAAAATAGAAGAAAAAGGAAATAATGAAATTGAAATTGTAAATGACGAACAAGAAATGGAAAATTATTATAATATTAAAACACAAGAATTATTTGATTTAACTTCTAATATGGTAAAAATAATGAAAAAATAAAAAATATATTAATATTAAAAAAAAATATTAAAATAAAATATTTTTTAATATTAAAATAATTATAAAATTCTTTATTCATTAAAAAAAAAATAAAAATAAAAATTGTTTTCAATGTTTGAAAATGATTTTCAGAAATCTCAATCATCAGATAAAATGACAATGCAACAAGATGATATCTTATCACAAGTTTATAAATCAAAAAGTACTCTTATAAATAAATTTAAAAAAAAAAGAAATATGAAGAAGAGATGACTATTCATGATATATTAGAAGCTTCAATAAATCCATTAAAAGGGAAAATTTATAATAGTATTTTGTCAAAAAATCAAACTTCAATTATTTCCTCTTTTAATAGTAAAAAAAAATTTCATTTTAAAAAAAAGAAAAAGAAAAAAAATGTTTCCCTTGCAATTCCCTTTATTAATGTAGTTAATATAGAATCATATAAAGATTATAATTTAAAAATGACATATAATGAATATGAAAATATTACAACAATTAATACAAATTACAAAATTTGTAATTGCAAAAATTTATGTATAATAATTTGATTCTTTAATATGGATTATAAATATTTTATTTACTTTTTTAAGGTATTATAATTAAGTGAATCGCGTTAAAATATTTTTTAATATATAATTTAAATATAAAAAAATATTTTAAATATTTTGTTAATTAAGTAAAATGTTTATTTATATTTTATTAATTAATGAAAGAAAACTATTATCTTTCAATCATTAATTTAAATAAATATTTAACGTAAATAAAAATATTATTACTATTATTATGATACTTTCATAAATTCTATTAATTAAAAAGAATCATAATAATATATTACTTTTATGCTTTTAATAAATCTTTTGCTGTATTAATACCATTATTTTCACCATTTTCATCATTATTATTATTTTGAATTTCAATTCTATCAGGTTTATCTAAATTTTCTTCATTATTTTTTTTCTCATCACTATCATCTTTTTCTTTATTATCTTCCTTACCTTCAGCAATTTGCTTTCTTCCTTGAGCATCAATTTCATGTCTATCTAATTTTTCATCAAATAAAAAGACAAAAATACAAGCAATAACAAAGAAACCAAGTAAAACAATATTACTTAAATATTTTTTTTGCTCTTTATGATTAATTAAATAATCACATAAAAATGTTCCACCAATACCAGAAATTTGACTCATACTCATCATAATTCCACCATTAATACTTTCTCCAACAGGATAAGTAATTTCACAAGCATAATTCATTCCAATAGTATAAAAAGGAATAACAATAGCATTAACTAAAGAATACATAACCATTCCAACAGCATAAGCATTAACACTTTTATGATCAACACTTAATTCAAGTAATAAAGTTAAAAGTGCTTGAAAAACTGAACCAACAATTGCCATTCCAATCATAAATAATTTAAATTTTTTATATTTATCAAGTAACCATGACATTACTAATGATGATACCATTCCAATTATACTTGAAACTGCATAAATATAAGAACATTGACTATCAGTTATTTTATATATTGCAAAATATGAATTTATGATTGTACCATAAACATCGTAGTATCCTACGATAAATAATGTTGATATTAAAAGATATATAAAACGTTTATTAGTAAATAATAATTTTAAACTTACAACCAAACCAGGAGTTTGTGGTGTATTTTCCTCATTTTGACTTGGACTTGGTGGTATATCAGGTTTATTTTTAATAATAAAGAAAGTAGGAATACAAAAAACAGCATTTAATATAAATTCCCATAAAACATATTTAAAAAAATCATCTTTAAAATCTTGTCCTTCAGCTTTATCATCAATAATAGGAACATGAAATAAAAATCCAACAAAAATTCCAATAGTATCACTTAAACAACAAATAGTACAAATTAAAGTACGAATATCCTCTCTGAACCAGTTGGCAGCGATTTTCCCAGGCGAGTTGAGTATTGCAGGTTGAAACAATCCTGCTAAAAACTGCCCGATGAAAGCACATGCCATGCTTTTGTTCACGAGGAGTTTCATTGCAGCACCTCCTAAAGTACAAGCAGCACTAATTATAAGTCCTAATCTAGTTGAATATGAATCAACAAGCCAACCTTCAGGAATACAAACAAAAGGATAAATTATCATATACATTAATGAAAACATATTTACTTTCCATGATGGCATATCATATGCTTCTGAAAAATTATCTGCACATGCTGAAAATGTTACCCATTGAAGTCCGTTTGCAAATGTTAATAAGAAATATGATACCATTACGTACCAACGATATGGGGTTTCTCCGTATTCTTCTTTTTTTGGTTCTGATGGTTGGAGTTGCATGTTCTGATCTGTTTGAGTTTCTGATTGAGATGGGGTTTGATTTATTTGAGGGATTTGTTTTTGGGAATCTTCTTTTGGCATTTTTTTATATTTTTTTTTAAGGTTGGTTTGGTAAAATGATATTATTTTTTTTAAGGGAATATATATAAGATATTTTTAAATTTTTTTTTTTTAGGATTTTGGGTTGGTTTTTTTGAGGTTTATTTAGTTTTTTGATTTTGATTTTTTTGGTTTTGTTGGAGAGGTTTTTTTTAGAAAATTATTTTTGGTTTTATTTGCGTTTTTTAAAGGGAATCAGGTTTTTTTTGAGTTTTTGGTTGATTTGTTACTGTTGTTAAATTATTTTTAAAGAATTTATTTCTAATATTTATTTTTAATTTTTATGATTATATTTTTAAAAATAATAATGAGAACAATAATAAATTATTTTAAATAAAAAATAAATATTAATAATTAATATAATTAATTTTAATTGGACCAATTTACTTAAACATTTATTTAATTTTTATTTATATCTAAATGAAAAATCCAGATTTTCTTTCATATTTTAGTAATTTAATAGAAACAAATTCAAAAGAAGAAATATTAAAAAATGCAAATAACATAATTATTTCAATAAATACAAAAGAAGAAAAAGATATAAATAAAGAAAAATATAAAGATTATTTAAAATTATTTGATTCACCAAGTCAAGATCTTTTATATACTTTTTATAGAATAATTGGAGGATTATGTTCAACTGGAATAGAATATAGAAAAGGATTTGCAATAACTTTTCAATTATTAATTGATAAGTTTTCAAAAGATATTAATTTTTCAGCATTATTAGATTCAATTCAAAAAGAAAGTTATGTTCCAAATTCTGAAAAAAAACATATTAAAATTTGTGCAAATAGTGGTAAAATTATAATGTATAAAGTTATTATAAATCAAAAAAATCTTTCTGAAGATAATATTTTATTTATGTTAAAACAAATTTTTATGATTGAAAAAAATTTGAAATCACTTCAAATAAGTATTATTGTTTTATTAAAGGAATTTTTAGATAAGATATTAAATAGATTTTATGATATTAAAAAAGATAATAAATTATTTGATGAACTTTTTAAATTTTTAGATTCTTTTTGTGAAAATAAAAATAATTTAAATAAATCAAAATCAATATTTGAATTTACTTTATATTTTATTTTAATTAAATATAAAGATAATTGTAAAGGATTTTTACCTAATAATATAATTAAAGAATTATTTGATAGTAATTTAAAAGAAAGTGAAACTCCAATTAAAAAATATTTTGATTTATTATTATCAGAGCAAATAATTATTAATAAGAAAAATAATTATGAACAAAAATTTCATATTTCTTTTACTTTACTTATTGAATTATTGATAAATTTAAATGAACCTAAATATTCATATAAAATATGGAATATATTAATTGATCCAATTTGTATCGAAGACTTTAAAAAAATTTCACCAAAAAATTTTGAATTTTTAATTTTTTCATATTCAAAATTTTTAATTAGTAAATTCTTCAAGATTGATTATATAACACAAATTTTTGATGATTCATTTTTTTTATCTTTATTAAAATTTTCATCTAATAAAAAAATAAAATATTCTTATTTATTAACTGAACTTATTTCTGAAAGTTTAAATAAAAATGAATCAGATGATAATAATGATTTAATTAGTAATTATTGTTTTAGTTTATTAAAAATTTTTGGAAATGAAAATGAAGATAAATTTTCTCCTAATAGATTAAATACCTTTTTTAATTTTCTTTTTTCAAAATTGAAGAAAAAAGATAAAGAAAAATATATTAATTCCTTAATTGATTTAACAGAAGAAGATATAGAAAAAATATTGTTTAATACCACAGCATTAAAAATATTATTTTTAAATTCAGATGAAAAAATAATATCTAAAGAATTAAAAAATAAAATATTAGATTATTTTCTTATTCAATTTTATTCATCATCAAGTGAAATTGATATAACTTACAATAGTTTAATTGAAGAAAAAACAATATTATTAATCTTATCTTTAATAAAACCAACTTACGAAGGAAATGAAGTAATTCCAATGAAATCTAGTAAAGCAATTAATATCTTAATTGATGTTAATAAAAAAATACAAAATTTAATTAAAAATAAAAAAATAGAAGTTGATTCAAAACAATATTTAAAATATTTTAAAATATTATCTAAAGAAAATAATGAAATTAAAACCAAATTAATAAATAAAATTGGATTAATTTTATTAATTCCTTTATTAAAAGATGAATCAACTTATACTCAAGATATAGAAGATTTAATTACAATTGTTAAAAATAAATTTGATAAATTATGGATGAAAGTTTATACTGATACAATTATTGATTTATTAAATAAAACAAATTCTACTTTAGGTGAATTTATTATGAATGAATTTAAAAAAATGAGTAAATATATTGGAAAAGATGGAATTGAAGTTATTATTGAATTTTTAAAAGATACAAAAGTTCATAAAGTTAAAGAAAAAATGGAAAGTGATAATGAAGAAGATAAAGATGAAGAAATGGATTAAAAGAAAAATTATAATTAATAAACAATGAAGAAAAGAATTTTTCATTTAGTTATAAATTTAAAATGTTTATTTTTAAAAAAGAAATTTTTAAATTTGTGATAAATTAATAATAAAATAATCAATAAATATTTTTCAAAAAAATAAAAACTAAACTAAATAAAATTTAAAATACCAAAATAAATAAAATTAAAAATCCTAAATATCAATATTTAATTGATTAGTACATTGTAATATTTTAATATTATTATTACTCATTTTTTCCAATTTTCTATATTGATCAATTTTAGAATCAGAAATATTAAATCCTCCTAAAAAAGCAGCATTTATCATATTATTTCCCCCAATACCTCTTATAACAAAATCATCAATAGCAGAAATATCAGAAATTTTAGTATCATTTTCATTTATAATATAAGCAAAAACTTTTAAAACTCCTGCACTAGGAATTTTATTAGTTAATTGTTTTAAATAATCATTACTTGTTAAAAATCTTCCTATTATTAAAGCATTTAAAATTTGATTTTTATTTAATGATTTTTTATCTAATAAACTTAAAATATCTTTTTCTATTTCTGGAGTTAATGTTAATTTATTATTTGATGTTTTACTAATAAAAACAAATGCAGATAAAGAATTATGATCTTTTAAAGTATGAAAAATATTATTTAAAGTTTTTAAACTTGTTCCTATTTTTATATTATCATTTAATAATAAAATAAATGTTTTTAATTCATCATTACATGTAATAATTTCTGCATATTTATCAAGTAATTGTTGATCATTTATTTGAGTATTATCAATATTTAATGCCATACATTGTACTTTAAATGTTTTATTATATTTTAAATTTGTATAAAATGCTTCTTCTAATCCTTTTTCTAAAAAATTTTTAGGATTTGCTTTTATATAATAACCAATTTGTTTACTTGGATAAGTTACAAATAAACTTTGAAATATATTATCTATACTTTCTTTAGTATATGTTTCTATTAAATATTTTGAATAATTAGATAATAATTCACTTATTTTATTTTGAATATCATATTCTTCAATTATATTTTCACTCATTAAAGCTTGTTGAACAAATAATTCTTTAATTGCTTTTTTCATTTCTACTTCATTTAAATTTCCTGTTCCTTTTTTTATTGTATATATTTCATTATATATTTGATTTATTCCATCTGGTGTTCCATTTCCTTTTTTTATACAATCATCTAATACATCTTGTCCTAATAATTCAAGTTCATCATTTCTTGTATGATATAATATATATTCTTTTTTAAATTTTGGATCTTTAAAGTCCATTGATGATACTGATGAATTTCCACATCCCATTTATTATTCTTTGTTTTATAATACAAAAAATTTATTTAATAATAAAAATAAAATATTATAATCAAATTATTTATAATAGAAAGAATTTTATTATTGTTTGTAAATAATTGATTTTATTATTATTTAAATAAAAAATTACTTTTTTTATTTTATATTTATTATAAATTAACTCTAGTCAAAATTTTATTTATCTTAATCAACTAATTCAGTAAATATGTTTGATAAAGTTATAATACCAATATGGTCTTCATATTTAACTACTAATTTTCTTTCAGGACAAATTGACATTTCTTCAAAAACTTTTTTTAAATCAGTAGTTTCTTCAAGTTGAGTAATTCTCTTTTTACCATATGGTTTTTCACTATCAACTCCTTCATATAAATCTTCTAAAAAAGCACTAATTTTAGTATTAAAGTTTAAATTATTTCCATTACTAAAACAATATATTATATCTTTTAAATAAATATAACCTAAAATTTCTTTATCATCCATAATTGGAATTAATGATATTTTTTTAGAACAAAAAAGTTCCATTGCTTTACATAAGTTATCATCTTTTTTTAAACTAAAAACATTTTTTGATATAATATTTACATCTTTTAATTGAATTTCAAATTCTTTCATTGAACTATAATAATTTTCAATGAAAAATTCAAATATTGCTTCATATGTTATAAATCCGGTTATTGTATTACTTTTTTGATCTTCTACTACAATTCTATGTATGTGATTATCTCTAATTAATTTTATGCAATCTTGTAAATTACCATCTAAATAAATTGAAATCATATTTTGATTTTTATCTTTAAATTTATTTACATAATCATTAATTGTAAAGTTATCAAATAATTTAAAAAAATCTGAAAAGTTTTTAATTATTTTATCATAATTAGTAGTATCAATTTTTTCTTCTTCTTCTAATTCCATTTTATTTTTATCAAAAGTCATTTTAGAAAAAATTTCAACAATAGATTTAACTAAAGTATCCATATCATTAATATTACTATTATTATTTAGGAATTGATTTAATTGTTGATAAGAGATCATAATTAAACTTAAAACATCTCTTATAGTAAAAATTCCAATATATTTATTTGCATTTGAATCCCAAAGTAATCCACAGTAAATATCTTCTTTAATCATAGCTTCAATTGAATCTTTTATCATTAATTCACTATTAAAAACTAATATTTTCATATTTTCAGGAATTGTTTCATACACAGTATGAAATTTTAAATATTTAGTAAAAATTTCTTTTAAATGAGCCACACTAACTTCATCTTCAGGTGTTTTCATTTCAATATCATTTTTTTCATCTTGTGACATTTAATATACAAACAAATTATAATTTAATTTAATATTATATTAAAAAAATATTAAAAAATAAATATTTAAAAAAAAATAAAAAAAAAAATAAAAAAAAAATTTAAAAAAATGTCATCAAACAATGATGAAAAAGCACATGCATTACTAAATCGTTGGGTAGCAACATTAAAAGAATTAAATTCCCAAACACCATTAAAGCGTCCAAAAGAAGCAGAAGAATGTAATAATTTACAAGATTGTGAAAGATGGCGTAATCAAGTAATAAAAGAAATAACAAAAAGAGTAGCAGACATTCAAAATGCATCATTAGGAGAATTTAAAATAAGAGAAATGAATGATGATATAAATAAATTATTTAAAGAAAAAAGTGATTGGGAAGATAGAATAAAATATTTAGGAGGAGCAGATTATAAAAAATTAGCACCTAAAAATTTTGATAGTGAAGGATATGAAGTTCCTAATTCTGGAGGATATAAATATTGGGGTGCTGCAAAAAATTTACCTGGAGTTAGAGAATTATTTATTAAAAAACCACCAAATGCTCCTAGAAGAAATATTTTTGAATTATATAAAAATATTGATTTAGATTATTATGGTGATTTAAATGATGATGAAGATGAACTTTTGAAAGAAGAAAGTGAAAAGGAAAAATTACTTTTTATGGAATATTTAGGTAAAATTGAATTTGAAAATAATAATTCACCTGTTAAGAAAGTTAAAGAAAATAATGGAGATTATAGAAATATTTATGGAATTAAAAAAGAAAATGTTAGTGAGAAAGATTTAGAAATGTTTAAATTGTTACATAGTCAAAATTTTGATAAAATTGATGAAAAAGTTTCTGAAGAAGAAATTATGAATGATATTTTAGAAAAGAAAAAAAAACAAATATTACAAATGTTAGACCATGTTTAAAAAATATATATTATATCTTTATTAAATCTATATTTATATATAAATATATATAAATCAATTGTATATACTTCACAATTTATCTAATAGATATATATGGTAAATAATATTTGAATAATTATTTTTTTGTTTAGTTTGATATAATTAGAAAACATTAATGAAATAATGAATGGAAATTATTAATATATACATTTACTTTTTAATTATTTATGAAAAAAGTCCACAACAGAATTTTGAAGCTTTTATTTTTTTATTTTTATTTGAATTAGAAGCTTCAGTTTCTTCACCTGATTCTTCATTAAAATCTTTTGTTTTTCCTTCAATAACAAAATTATCTCCACTAAATCTAAAATCATCTATTTTAATTGAAGTATGATTAATTGAACTATTTCCTTTCATAAATCCAGTTTTATTTGTAATATGACTTAAATCACTTTTTTTTATATATAAATTACTAAAAGGAAAATATTTTACATCAATATTTTCATATAATAAATTGCATTTTGATTCATGTGTATCATTTAATTTTTCTAAAATTAATTGAATTTTATTTAAAGTTTTTTGATCTTTTTGAAATAATTTTTCAAATTTTTCCATAGATAAAAATATACAAGATAAATTATCTTTACTATGATATTTTAAAGCTTCTTTAATTATATTTTTAGAAATTTTAGATAAAATTTTTTCTTTATTAATAATTTCATTCTTTTTTAATTGTTTAAATAAAGTATAATAAACACAATAAACAATTTTTTTATTTGACAAATTATCATAAATACCATCACAACCCAAAATAATAAAATCAATATCACCATTATTTTTAAAAGCCAATAAATCTGGAGTAGAACTAATAATATTTAAAACTCCTCCAAATTCAGGTAATTTACTTTCAGAGTCTCCAATTGTTCTAGCAACTGATAAACCTCCAGGAAATATTCTATAAATATCATTCACTTTTTCAATTTTTCCTCCAAATTTATAAACTCTTTGACATTCATATTCATTTTTAGGTTTATGATCAATTGATAATATATTTATTAAATTATTATTTGAACAAATTATTCCTCTACTATCACCTAAATTTGCAATATATAAATTATCTTCATTTGTTATTAATATTAAAGCACATGAACCAGATATTTTTATTTTATTATCTTTTTTACTTTGTTTCATTATATCACATTCTAAATTTTCAAAAGATTCTAAAATTATTTTTTTATAATATTGATTAATATCTTGAAAACATTGTATATGTTTTATTATTTCTTTTTGTAATTTATCTTTTAAATAATTTGATACTACATCACCACCATGTCCATCATAAACTGAATAAAATGAATAATTTTTATTATTTATTTCTACATTTAAATTTATATCTAATTTATCTTCGTTATATTTTTTACCATTTTTATATGAATATGCTGAAAATGATGATATACAATTTGATTTTATTGAATAAACTGTTATTGGTTTATGTGATATGTAATTTTTGAACTTTTCTATTACGGGATTTGATTTTTTTTTCTTTTTTAATTGTTTCATATTATTATCATTTCCTGGATTGTTATTTTGTTGCATTTCACTTGAAAAAAAAGTTTGAAGTATTTCTTCATTTTCATTTTCTTTATTTTCTACTGTATTAACTATATTAATTGTTGAAAGAGATTCACAATTCATTTTTATTTATTATTATTTTATCTTTTATAATTGTTTTAATGTATTAATTAATAAGAAATATTATTTTATATTTAATTATTTATTTTATTCATTAAATGATTCATTACTTGATATTGACAATATTTGTGTATCTTTTAATTTTTTTATTTTTTCTGCATTATAATAAATATTATTATTTTCATTATCTAATGAATTTCTATATCTTTTACTATTTTTATTAAACTTTGATTTAAAGTTATTTTTTCTTGATTCTATTAGATTACAATTATAATTATTATTATCTTGTTCAATTTTAAAATTAAAAGTATTTTTTTCTTGAAATAAACTATTGGTATTACTATTTTTATATGTTTTTTTACTATAATTTGTATTATTATTATAAATAGTATTATGATTATAATTTTTATTATTATTATAATTCATATAATTATAATTTTCTTTATCTTGTATTATTTTATCAATATAATTGCTAACCATTTGATTTTCATTATTTTTAGAATTATTTTCAATAAATATGTTATTATTATTATTATTAGATATATTATTATATACACTTCCATAAGTATTAGAAGAAAATTTACTTGATTGTGTATTAAAAGATGACAATTTCCTATTTAAAATAGAACTACTTTTTAAATAATCATTAATTCCATCTACAAATTTCACAGAATTTTCACTAGTTATTTCAGGTTGAACCTTATTACTTTTATTATTAAAATGTGAAGTAGAATTATTATTTGAACTAATATCAGAAAACATATTAAAACTAAATTTAGTTGAAATAACATCTTTTCCATCTATAATATTTTTTTTATCATTAACACTATTTTGTTCTTGTTTTGAACATTCTCTAAAACTTCCATTATATAAATGATTAACATCATTATTTATTTTATTATTTAAATCATTTAATTCATTATTCTCAATTGCACTTTCAATATCTAGTTTTTTAATTGAAACATTTATAACTGATTGTTTTTTATCGTTTTGTTTATCAATAGAAATTCTTGGTAATTCCATTTCTTTTGGTTTTAATTGAATAAAATCTAAATTTGAATCATCATCAGTTATATTTCCTTCACCATTTAAATAATCTATAATATTCTTTTTAAATCCATTTTTATTTTTTTTAATATTTAAATTATTTACATGATTATAAATTGGAATATGTATATTATCTTCTTCACTATCAAAAATAATATTTTCATATTGAACTCCTTCTTCTTTATATTCTTTTTTAATTTTATTATTTTTATTTTCTTTATTAATTGAATAGGAACTATTTTTTGATAGATTCAAATTTGAATTAATATTATTTTTAAAAGGAGATTGTTTATTATATCTTTTATTACTTTTTTTATTTAATTGAATAGGAGTTATATTTAATTTATTATTATTTAACTTATAATCTTTTTGTTTAATAAATGCTTTAACATAAGAACCATTATCTTTTTTATTCTCTTTTTTTTTACTATTTTTAATTAAAAAATCTTTATTAAAACTGTGTGGTAATCCAAAATAATTAGTTAATTCTTGATTATTTTCTTTATTATCATTTTCTTTAGATCTAGTTAAAGATTTTCTTGTAAATGTTGTTTCTATTAGTGGAATATTTGAATAATCTTTACTTAGATTTGTATCAAATCTATCTAATGATTTATTTTTAAATTCTTTTGAATTATGAAATATTTTTCTTATTTCATTTCTTCCAAATGATTTATTTTTATTTAGATTTGGATTTTTTTTTATTGAATTATTTATATTATTATTTTTTATATTTATTGATTGATTATTATTATTTTTATGTATAGAAAATTTATTTTTAGGTGATATTGATTTTTTCTTATATTGTTTTGGTATATTAATTCTTCCTTTTCTTTCAGAATTAATTCTATTAGGAGAATTACTATTAGAAGCAGAAATAGTAAATCCTTCTTTTTTTCCTATTTGAAGTATTTTATTTTGTTTAATAGTAGAATTTAATTGACTATTAATTTTCCCATTAATAGTAGTTGACATTGAATAAATATTTAAATCATGTGAACTTTGATTTCTAGAAACTTTTCCAGTTGGTTCCATTGAAGATATATTATCTAAATTTATAGTAAATGCATTATTTGAGAATGATGTTTCACTTAAAAGATTAGAAGTATTTCTTCTTTTTTTTGAATAAATATTACTTTTGGCATTTTCATTATATAAATAATTATTATATATTTCCTCATATTTTTTTATATTGTTATCTTCATTTTGAAATGAAATATTTTTTTCAGATAAAAAAAAATATTTTGGTATAAATTTTAATTTTCCTTCATCTAAATAATTGTCTATTTCTAGATTTGTTAAATTTAATATATTATTTAATTCCATATTATGTTCTAAATTATATTTTGGTAAAAGAATATTATTTGAAATATTTGAAAATAAATCTATTAAAATATCATTTTCTTCTAAAATCCCTTTAAGATTTGATATATTTTCATTATAATTATGTTTAATTTCTTGTTCTTCATACATTGAATTACCCATTAATTATTTTTTTTGAAAAATTCAAAAAATTAATTAATTATTCAATTAAAATAAAAAAATTAAATAAAAATATTATTTTAACATTTGCATTTATTTTTCTTTAAATTATCATTTATAATTCCATCTTTAACTATTTTATTTTCAGAAACAACAGAATTATTAAGTTTTAAATTTAAATTTCCTTTTGCCATTTCTAAAATAGAAAAATTTGATGACCTTGTAGTATGAATTTCAGCATTTGAATCTTTTTCAATTTCTTGAACAATGTTTTGAATAGATTCATTAAATTGATTAAAATAAGGTAAATTTGCAACAGAAGTAAATAACATTTTTCTTAAACCTTCAGCAGTTTTTGCACTTGTTTCAAAAAATAATAATTTATTTTCATCTGCAAATTCTTTTCCTTTTTCAGTAGGAATAATTCTATATATTAAATATTTATCTATTAAATAAAAAAATAAAATACCTATTTTGATTTAAATCACATTTATTTCCTATAATTACTATATTTGGTTTTTCATGATTATAAATAAATTTAATCCATTCTTTTAAATTATCAAAAGTTTCTTTTTCTAAAATTTAATTTTTAATATTTTATAAATTTTAATATATATACTCGTAATATCATATAATAAAAAAACAATTGATGATCCTCTTATATAATTTGGTATTAATGCTTTATATTTTTCTTGTCCTGCAGAATCCCAAATTTGAAGTTTTATACTTTTATCTCTAAACATTAAAGTTTTTGAAAAAAAATCTACTCCTATTGATGGCTTTATATATTTTTATTTTTTTTACTTCATATTCTTCTTTAAATGGATTATCATTTATTCTATTTATTATACTTGATTTTCCTACATTTACATCACCAACAAATACTATTTTAAATCTACAAACATTTAATGAATACTCAAATGATGTATCAGTATTATTTAATTTTTCCATGAATTTTATTATATTATTTTTTTTTTATATTAATTAAAAAATTTTTATTTTATTTTTTTTTTCAAAAATTATTCATTATTAATTAATATGAAATAAATATTAATTAAATTTAAAACTATATATAACACAAAATAATTAAAAATTATTTTTTTTTTCTATTTAATAATTCTTTACCAGGAGTAGCTTTTCTAGGTTTTTTAAATAAATTATTATTAATTTGAACTTCTTTTAATTTAACTCCATAAGAATTAATTTCTTTACTAATACTATCGAATTTTTTTTTAAAAGTTTCATCATTTTGATCTTTTCTTAAATGAAAAGTAAACTTACCATTAGTACTTAAATCATTATGAGTAACATTATCATCAAAATTATAAATATGAATTCCTTCTTTTAAAAACATTCTTTTAATAGAAATAGGATCTAATTTCAAAAAAATATCTTTATTACCTATAACTTCAAATTTATAATGATCTTTATCAGGTTGAATTTTATTATAATTTTCTCTTCTTTCTTTAAAAGGTGTTTTTGTATTATCATAAATTTCTTTAATAAATTCTTTTGGTCTTGAATTATAAATTTGTTTATCTTGTAAATTTTTATTATTTTCAATATGAGTTTTAGATGCTATTTCAGTATTTGTTCTTGTCCAATCAAATTTATATGGTAATGTTGCTTTTTGTATATTTCGTGTTGTTTTTAAATATTTTTCTGAATTTTCTGCTTGAAGATTATTTTCTAATTTAAGATTTAATGGTTTTTTATATTTAAATTCTTTTGGCTTTTGAAAAAATATATTTGATAAATTACTTTCAAATTTTTTTTGAGATGAATAATCTCTTGTTGTTGTTGAACAATTTAATTTATTTTTTATATCTTTTGGAAATTGAAATGAACAATTTTCATAAAATGAATTTGTTCTATTTATTTTTCTTCTTTTTAATTCTTTATCTTTATTATATTTTTCACCAAAAAATTCAGTATAATATCTTGCTGTTGCTGAATAATTTCTATTTAATTGTGAATTTCTACTTCTAATTTCTTTATTTTCTAATTCTTTTTTTTTTTTTCTTTCCTCAAATAAATTTTTTACTTCTTTATCATCTATTTGATAAAAGTGTTTCATATAAGTTTCATATGCAGATAAATTCTTATAATGAGGTTCAAATTTTTTTGTATATTCTCTTTCTGTTGGTTTTGGAGTTATTTTTGGCATTTTCATATTCATTTTTGATGTTATATCTGTATTAAAAATATTTGATGAATAATATTTATGATAATAATCTTCTCTTTGATTATTATTATTATTCCCTTCTTCCATTTTGATTTCAAATTTATTTTCTAAATTTAAATTTTTTATTTCTTATATATTATTTATTTATAATTTGAATTTTAAAAATTTAAAATAAACTCTAAAAATAAAAATTTAAAAAAAAAAAACAAATAAATTATACTCATAAAAAATAAACAAATAAATATTTTTTTTTAATCCAAAATAATAATTTATATCATTAAACATACACTAACATTCAAATGAAATTTTTACATCCTCATAATTAGAAGAATTAACATAATTTTTAATTTTCTCATCATTAAATTTAGGTTCAATTTCCCCATTAACAGCATTTTCAACAGTTCTTCCATTTCCTCCAGTTTGAAAAGGAAGAGCAGCTTTAATTCTATTTCCAAGATATAAAAATTTAGTATTTTTTTGCATTTTCAAACCTTTAGGTAATTCTCCATCAATTGATTTAATATTCTTAAAATAAACTTTAGGTTCAAAATGAATAATACCATCCATTTGTGATTTAATATAAAAGAATGCAATTGCAGTTTGTTCAAATCTATTTCCAGTAAATAATGCAACATTATTTTGGAATCTTTCTGCATATTTTTTAAGTGATTCAATTTTAGGAATCATAATATTTTTAAGAAGTGAATGATCATCATCTGATTCAAGATGAGCAAGTTGGAATTTACAACTTCCTGAAACAGTAACTGCATATTTTCTAACAGGAACTTCTGGTGTTATATAATCTACATTATATAAACAAATATATTCTCCTGCTTTTACTTCTTTTGACATTGTTTCATTATATGCTGAATCTAAATATTCAAATTTACCATTTTTACATTTTGCTAATATTAAATTTTCTATTACTTCTTGATCTGGTTGTATTTTTCTATGGAATCTATATGATTTTTTATATACTGTTATTGATAAAATTCCATCTGCTTGTACTTTAATTTTCATTACGTTAAATTTAGTTGCTTTTTCTTTATCTACTTTAAAGTATGTTGATGAGAATGGTTTTAATGGTACACAAATTGATACTATTTGGAAATATTTACAGAAATTATCAAAATCAATCCAGAAAATACCATCATTTGCTTTTTTTTGATCAAATTCTGGAAAAGCTTTTTTAGCACTTTCATCCCATTTATCTGAATGATCACTCCAATCACCATTCCATTCACCCATTCCAAAAGGATTCCTTAATTTCATTAATCTAACATTTTCTCCTTTAACTTTTCTTTCAAAAGCAGAAACAAGTGAGAAAGTATGATTTTCCATTAAACCAACTTTATCTAAACCAGGAGTACCTTCTCTAATAGTAGCAGTCATAATACAATTATATTTATCAGCATTTTTAATACTTTCCCAAAGAGCATTTTTATTTTCTTTTCCAACTTCAATAGGTACAGTAGTAAAAGGAGTAAAAGCTTCAAAAACTTCTCTAGGATAACCATGAACAATATTAGCATAACCTCCATTAGCTTTAGCCCAAGCTTTTTCTAAGAAAACACCCCATAAACATTTAGTAGGTGAATCTGAAAAAATAGGTTTACCAGTTTTTTTATTAATAGGAAACATATCATCAAGTGGAATAATTTTCCAATCACCATCAATTTGCATTGCTACTTGTATTGCAGAACCATCTGTAGGTAAAGTTGTAGTTTTAAATAATTGAAGAATTAAAGCAGGGAATTCAGCAAGTGCTGATAAAGTTGCTACAAAATAAGCATCTGGAACTTCTCCTAATTTAATATCTTCAATTGAGATTTTTTCACCAAAAATTTTAGCATCATCACCCCAAATTTCTTTTGCATGTTTCCATTCTATGTCTATTGGATTAAATTTAAATGCTTTAAGTGCTTTTGCTCTTCTTTCTGAATTTGTGTCTGTGTATTCACCATTTATTTTTCCATATACTGTGTCTACTTTCGGAGGGAATTTATCATCGATAAATTGACCTGAACCTGGATCTTGTTTTTTAAGGTAATTTGTACAATTTGTTATATAGGAGTTTGGATTTGTTTGAAATGATGAGGGTGTTGTTTTTTCAAATTTTTTAGTTGTTGCTACTCTATGAATGTTTACATCTTCTTCTTCTTCTACTGCTTTACTTGAACCACAACCCATTTCAGTTATTATATTATTTTTTTTTTTTTGATTTATATTATTTTTTTTGTAGAGTAAGAATTTGTTTTATATTGATTTTTGGTTTTTATTTGATTTGAAAATTTTTTTTGGAATTATGATGAATTATTTAAAATGTTTTTGGACTTTTTTTTAGATTTTAATTTAACAAATTGAATAATTTAGGATTGTTTTTTGTTTTTTATTTGATTTTTTATAACGAATATATTATAAAAAAATAGAAAATGAAATAAAAATTTATTCATTTTTATTTGTTTTATATTATTTTCGATTATTTTTTATATTTTATAAAATTTGGATATGTTTTTTTAATAGATAATAAGCTGTTTTCTTGTTTGATTAATGAACACTTTTTTTTGATTATATTTTTATTTATAATAATTAAATTAAAAATTTTATAAAAATCTAACTATATATAAAGTATTAAAAAAATCAAAATCATAATATTATTTGAATAAATTTTTTAAGATTTGATTATTTAAATATAATTAAGTAATATTAATCTTTTATAAATTAGATTGATTATTAAAATTTAAATCTTTTAAAATAAAATTTTTTTAACAGTCAAATCATAATAATATTTATTTTTTAAAACAAATTAATTTTTTAAATTATAAAAAATTAACTATTAAATTTAAAACCTTATTCAAATAAAATTCAATAAAATAAAAAAATAATTTAAAAAACTAAAACCACAGAAAAAAAATAAATTAAAAAATAAAAATGAGAAAACTCGACTTTGGTCATCGTTGTAATTGTAATGGAAAAGAATTACGTCAAACTCACTATACCTTAGGAAAAGATGGTAAGAATAAAAATTAATATAACAAAAAAAAATAAACAAAAAAAATTTTAGAATGGGATCCAAATTCACAATATCGTCGTGACTATCCTCCAAAATGGTCTCCAGGTGGTCCAGCAGGAGACAGTATAGCATTACGTCAATCTCATTTTCAATTAGGAAATGATCAAATGCCATATCAAACAACATCAATGGAGCAAAATGAAGGAATTGAAAATGCAGGTCCTTGTAAAAGTTCTCTAGATGAAGAAGTTAAAAACGATCTTAGAAAATCACATTTTGTAGTAGGTAAATTTGATCCTGATTACAATACAAAATATAGAAGTGAATATTATGATAAGAGTGCAATGATTCCAAGAGATAATTTAGATACTAAAATGATTGAAAGGAGATTAAGATCTCAAAATTATAATTTAGGAAATGAAAAAACTGAATATTTAACTGAAATGGCAGCAAAATATACTAAACCAGTTATAAATCCTAATGATAGATTAAAACATGCTATTTCAACAAGTGCTTTACAAGCTAGTCATTATGTTTTTGGAACTCAAGATGCTAATTGGAATACTACACATCGTGTATCATATACACCAAAAAAAGCTGATTATGAATTACAACATAAAAACTTAATTGGTACTAATTTTTCACTTGGTGATGCTGAACCAACATTAAAATCTGTTAATCAAGAAGTTTATGTTCGTCATCCTTTAGTTTCAAATCCACTTAATAAGGAATTAATAGATGATTTACGTTCACATCATTTTGATTTTGGTAAAGATTATATTCCAATGAATACAGTTAATAATATTGCATATCAAGATCCAGGAAGAGTAAAAAGTGCAGCACCTAAATTAGATTCACAATTACTTAGACAAAGTCATTGGTCATTAGGTGATAAAACACAAGAACCACCTGATTTATATTTATCAACATATGCTAAAGCAATGACACCAAAAAAAGCAGATTTAGGACCAAAACGTGATGTAAATACATTCAAATCAGCATTTTCAATTACTGGTCCAGGACCAATGAATTATTTAACTGATTATAGAGCTAATTATATTCCTAAAGAAGTTACTAAAGATAATTTAAATGATATGATTAAACAAATTAGAAACAGTCATTTTGATTTAGGGGAAATGCCAAATGATTATGGTACTACAATGAGTAATTCATATCAATATGATCCTATTAGTGCTAAAAATGCAATGACTCCACTTGATAGGGAATTAATTAATGATTTAAGAGCTACTCATTATAAATTGGGAGATGAACCTCTTGTTGGACAAACTACTCATAGAAGAGATTATGTTCCTTATAATGTACAAAATTTACTTGTTCAAAAAGATCCTCATTTAGGTGATACTCATTGGGGATTAGGTGATATTAATAATAATCGATTTGATGGAAAAACTATTTATATGACTGATTATGTTCCTAAACCTATTCCAATTGATACTGAAAATGATTGTTGGTGTTAAAATTTGGTTTTTTTTTTTCTTATTCTATTAATAATTGAATATTTAGTTTTTAGAAATATTTTTTTTTTTTGATATAAAAATTTTAATTAATGTTTTTTTTATATTTTTTTTAAAATTAAAATTATTTAATGGAAGAAAAAAAAATAAGAATTAAAGATTTGTGTCCAGAAGAAAAAAGAAAAATTGGTGAATTATTAAAAAAACTATCAAATGAAACAGATGAAAAAGAAAAATTAAAGCAAATGTTATCAGAAGATAAAAAAATATATGAAGAAAGAATTCGTACATTAGAAACATCAATACAACAACAATCAATGATATCAAATTTTAATGAATTTAAAGCAGAATCATTTTCACAAAGTTTTATTGCAGATAAAAATAAAGCAACATTAAATGATATAAAAACTTTAAGAAAAAAATTTGATTCTGCTTTTGAAACTTTAAAAAAAGTTTCATTGAAAAATGATGGTAATAATACTTTAATTAATAATGAATCATTAATTGAAGAAGTTCCAATTAGTAAAATTCCAAATCCAATTAAACAAGATGATTTTATGAATAATTTACCATCTATTCCTAATGATGAAATTAATGAAAAAAGTTTTATTTCTAATACTGATAATGATTTAATTAATAATTTAGGAAATATGAATAATTCAATTAGAAAAAATAATAATAATAATATGAGTATTAAAAGTTTTTCTACTAGTACAAATACTATGGGAAGTATTAGAGGAAATAAATTTGGGAATAATAATAATCATGGTAATTTTGGAAGTAAATATAAAGAAATGTTGAATAGAATTAGAGAAAAAAGTCAGGAAAAAGCAAAAGAAATTAATGAAGGAAGGAATTTAAAATTTAATTCAAAAAAAATTAATAATAATTTAAATAATCAGAACTTAATAAATAATACAAATAATTTTATTAATGATTATTCTAATAATTATAATAATCAAAATAATTATAGTTTTACAAATCAAAATTTAAATATTTTTAAAAAATCAAACTATAATAATTGTCCAAATCAAAATTATATGAATAATAATAATATTGCAATGACAATTGCAAATGATATTCAATTAGAATTTAATCAAGATAATCAACATATGAATAATATGTCATATCAGAATAATAATAATAATAATAATATATATTTTTCAATGAATACAAGTCCAGTAAAAAATAATGAATTAAGTTATATTCCTCAAAATACTGGTGTAATAAATTTAAATACAAGTAATATGTCATTTAATAATAATAATAATTTCAATAACTCAATAAATGATAATGAATATGTAAATGTTATAAATTTATTAAATACAAATAAAGAAACAATTTCATCAAATTTAAATAATTCATCTATAGATAATAAGTATAATGATTTTTTATCTACTTTTGAAAATAAAGAAACTAAAAACTCTTGGGAAGAAAAATGTAATTTAAATGTTTTAAATTATATAATGAAATTAGAAGAAAAAGAAAAAAAAGAAAAAAATGAGAATAAAGAAAAATTAAATGAAGATAAAATTATAGATAAATCAAAAGAAATTTCTTCACAAATGCAAGAATTAGAACAACAAATTGAAAACTTAACTTTAGAACAACAAAAATATGATGATCCAACAAAAATAACACCAGAACAATTACATAATTTATATAAAAAAGATAAAACAAAACTTTTTGAAGACTTTCAAAAAATAAATAGTAAATATATATAATACAATTAATCTAATAATATTTAAAATTATAAATTAACTAAATTTTTTAAATAAAAAAAAAAAAATATATTTTTAATAAATAAATAAAAAAATTTTTATTAACCATTAAAAAAAAATATTTTTTTTTAAAATTTTAATTAAACAAATCCATTTTTTGCATATCTTTAAAACTAGGTCTTTTATTTTTATCAACTAATCTACATTTATCAATTAACTCAACAATACCTTTTGGAACATTTCTAGCACATAATAATTTTTCACCATTTAAAACTTTATTTTTAATTTCATTACCTTCACAATTATAATAAGGAATTTTTTGAGAATATAATTCCCAAATAACAGTACCAAAAGCAAAAACATCAATTTTTTCATCATAAAACTTCCTTTCATATAACTCAGGTGCCATATAAGCAGGAGTTCCTGCATATTGTCCGCTTCCAGCATTTAATTCACTTTTTAATTTTGTTAAACCAAAATCACATAATTTAATATTTAAATTATCATCTAATAATATATTTTGTGTTTTCAAATCTCTATGTACAAAATTACATTCATGAATATATGACATTGTATTAATTAATTGAGTTGTTATTTTATTTTTAAATGTTATTGGAATGTTATTATTTTGATTTTTGTGTATGTAATCAAATAATGATCCTTTATTTGCTAATTCTGTTACTATTGCTAATTTTTGACTTTTTGGACATATTCCATATAATGCTATTATGTTTGGATGTCTTAATATAAATAATTTTTCTATTTCGTTGTTAAATTCATCTAATAAATTTTCATTTATATTTGGGTCAAATATTACTTTTATTGCTACATTATGATTATACCATTTTGTTTCAAATATTTCACTAAATCCACCTTGACCTATTTTTTTCCCTAGTTTTAATTCGTTGAAATTTATTTCGTGGATATATTGAGTTATTGAGTTTTTATTATAGGATTTATTATCTTTTAAACTTTTTATTTTTTGGATTTCGTTTTCTAAACGATTTACTTTCATTTTTTCATGATTTAATTTGTCTTCTAAGTCTTTTCGAGATGAAGATGTTGTGTCTGATAAAAATGCATTTTGAGAATTATCTTTTGGGTATATTGTTCTTTTTTCTATTTCTTCATCATTTTCTAACCAATCCATTTTATATTTAATGTTTAATTTTTTTCAAATTATATTTATATTATTTATTTTATTTTAAAAAGTTGAAAATTTTTTTTGTTTTTTTGTTTTTTAGTTTAAGGTTATTTGAATGGATTTATTATTTGATAGAAAGGCAATTTTATGGATTTATATTTTATTATTTATTTGACTTAGAATTTAATATTTTTTGAAATTTTAAAATAAAAATGAAAATTAAAAAATCAAATTGAAAAATAATATTTTATTTTCTTATTTTATATAATATCTTCTTTATTTATAAATATCATAATACCATTTTATATAAATTTATGTAAATAATTTTAAATCCTAATATAAATATATTTTTATAATATTCAAAAAAAATCAAAATCACATCTATAATTATATATTATTTACCAAATGAAAAATCTCATTATTGATTTAAATTTACTTTAAGGTATAATAAATGTCAAAAACAAATAATAATAAAAAGAAAAAAAATCAAAAAGAAATAATATCAAAATTTGATTTTATAAATGACTCATTTTCTATTCCACAAGAAAAATATGTATATAATGAAAATAACAATTCATTAAATCAAAAAGGTACTAATACAAATCACTCATATATTCAATCATCTTTAACACCATCACCAACTTTTTCAACATCAACTTCAAATAATAATATTTTATCAAAATCATTTTCTCCTCCTTCAGAATTAAAAAAAGAAAAAAGAAGAAGAAGTTGTTTTGATCAATCAAAAAATAAAAAAGATGAAAAAAAGAAAAATAAAAAACGAGTCACATTTCAAAAAAATTTTATTGAATATATTAATGTAGAATCTTATAAAGAATATAATAATAATGAAATAGTCCCAGAAAAAAGAAAAGAAAAAAGTTGTTGTAAATGTGAAATTTTTTAATATTTTTAATATTTCATAATTTTATTTATAGTTATTTATTTTATAATTATTCTATAAATACCAATAAATTTTTTTTCTTTTATTATGAAATTGTTTTACTATCTTCAATTGCTTTAATTAAATCTTTATCAAGATGTAAAATCTTTTTATCTAATTTTTTAATATTATAAATCATTTTTTTAGTAAATTCATTTGAATTTCTACTTAATATAATTCTTTTTATTCTATCAAAATTATAATTTGCAATTTTGTTTTTAGTTTTTGTAACAACTTTTAAAAAATCTTTAATTTCACCATTTGAATTTGCCATAAAACTATCTTTAGTTATAGGATCATTAAATGTAGTACTTAAAGTTCTATTTCTAGAATG